>JABXWE010036021.1:0-12872 GCA_014611495.1 Limonius californicus
TTGTAATAATAATAGCCCAAATGTTGATCTATAAGAAAACAGAAACAATTCGATATATAAAATTTATTCAAAAACAGATAAATTGTACATTATATATAATAATGTAGTCTACACCTAACGGTGGATTACATTAAACACCAATTAATATTAAATTAGTTTAGTACTTAATAGGCCATCCTTTGTTTCTATGAATGAATTCACACTGTTTTGGCAGAGAATTCCGCAGTTTTTGAAATTCTTCCTCTGTAATGCAGGTTAAACCAGGCATCAATTAGGGATTGGATTGATTCCACTTTTTGTGGGCTTTTTCTTCAAATAATATTTGAAATCCTCTGCCATAAGTTTTCTATAGGATTTAGGTCTGGGGATTCTGCTGGTCAGTCTATTCTTTTAAAATTTTGCTGGTCAAAATCCCAGATCGAACAACCTCTGCTCTGTGGCAGGGAGCATTATCATCCTGAAAGATAAATATTTCGCCAGGAACTAACTCTTTTCCACTAGGCAGCATCTTCTCCTGTAGAAGATCAATGTATTTGGTTGCATTCATCATGCCAGATACAACATGCAGTCTACCAACACCTTCAGTAGACATGCACCCCATATCATGACAGAGGCTGGATGTCTAATTGTTGATAGAACACACTTTCGTGAAAATTCTTCTCCAGGAAATCTTCTAACATATGTGCTGCCAGCATGTTTGTTAATGTTAGAGGTAGATTCATCAGTAAATAATATTTTCTGCCATTCTTCTGGGTCCTTTGCGCATCTCAAACGGTAGAACTTCTGTTTTTCTGATAGGAGGGGTTTCTTCCGGGCTTTACAATCCCTAAGTCCAGATTCAAGAAGTCTCTGTCTTACAGTAGTAGCTTCGAACCATATTTTGGTTAAATCTGTCGAATTAAGACTTCTATCTGCCAGGTTCGTCTTCCACAATACCTTGTCGTCTCTCGCTGATGTATTTTTTGGACGGCCACTGCGGGGTTTATCTTTCATTTTTCCCATCTCACAGTATTTTTGGTCACTTTAATAAGTGTGCACTGCACTTTCATAGCTATGCATAGCCTTGTTTATGATGAAACATTATTTTATTTCGTTTTTCATCCGATAATTTGAACGATTTCTTTTCGGATAACGCCTGGCCACTGTTAAGGACATGCAAAATGCAACTGAATAATCCATAGTGCCTGGAAGTATACTCATAACATAATAAGTACTTCTCATAATTATGCTTTTAAGTTTTGGTGTTAATGCGATTTTAGAAAAGAACGTACCTTAATTGTTTTCTATGGAGTTCTAAGTACTAAATTAAGAGATAAGTTGTTAATACAGTAGGTAAAAGTAATTTTTGGAAGCTGTGCTAAACTTCAAGAAATAATTATTTTCTTGGGCAATTTTCACTGTAAAATTTTGTAAAAGACACTATTTTGTTCTTCATATCTGTATCTGCGGTATAGCTAAATAAAAGTAATCTCCGGGTGAATTTACCATTCAAAATGAAGCAGTTCTTGAAAAATATCCAAAGAAAACCAAATAATTTAAATTTTGATGATCTTATGTACTGTTTGATTATTCAACCCATATTCATATCTTCCGTGTAAGAAGTAAACAGAGAAATCCAATTATAAACGGTGAAATATAGCAAGCAGTGAGATAAATCTAAATTTGTGCTGCGAGCTTTTCCAAGAACCACTTCCCGTAGTTAATCTTGCAGAAGTGGTAGATGGTCACGACAGTATCTCGTCCCTCCGGTAGAAACGGTAGCCGCTAATTTAATTAACGCATGTCTTTCAGGCGACCGTCTGAAGCTCTAAGACATCGTAATGGTAATGTCGGCCCTATACACACAGACACGTGCTTAGGTGCACGTGAGTGGCTTGATTTGCCTTATACGATGATCTAAACGATAAAAATTCTAACTTGATTTTTATGTGAACTGAATGCGAAAACTAAATGGAGCCAGATAATATGCCTTTTTCTGTTATTTCATCCTTCAGCTAGCAGAGAAGTAAAGAGAGACGTTCAGCTTGGTAGACGTAGTATTTAATGTAAGTGGAAATAAAATACAATAGAATTTCAAACATCATCGTTTATTATTGCATTAGTAATGTAAAATTTTAGTATCCCGTTTCAGTGTTACATAAAACCCATTTTGGTATCCAGACTAAGACTGTTGAAATTACGATATTACTCTGATTAATGTAAAAGTAATTTACCATACACATTTCATTTATGAAATCAATTCAGGGAATTAATATAATTTAAATAACTTTTTCCGACTTCCTTAATTAAACCAGGATTTAGCAACATAATTGCTATTGAAAAAATCTAGAAATTTTACAAAATATTAAATTAAAATATATCCTCTACTTTTCATAAGAACCTTTAATGTTACTTATGCGTAAGCTCCGCTAAAACGTCATCACCAGTAGAAAACAACAAGCAAAAGCCAAATAAAGCGGATGTAAATACAAAGAAAGTTATTACAGATATAGTGAATATTGAATCAGAAGTTTTTTTATTGTAGTGAACAATATTATCAGGTAGTTTTCATGGTGGGACCTCGGTAGGGCAGTGCGAACAAGCGCTGTTACTCAAGGTCACAGTGGAATGCAGTCCGATCGACCGCGTGGTCGAACCCCGACTGAGGGCGCCTGCATTTCGCTTAGTTAAGTTTGGGGTGCATGTAGTGTAAATGTCCAAAAAAATGAAGGTAGTTTTCATGAACATTATCTGGTGTAATTTACTTTGAAAATATGAATTACGTATACTTCCATAACGTTTCCTGTTTGGATACTTTGCCATATACTTCTAAATAAACTTTTGAGTACTGAGAATGTGTTATTTATTTTAAGATACTTTATAAGGCCATGGAAAGCAATTGGAAGAATATAGATTTCAATTAAGTTATGCCTGCTTGCATAAAAACACATAGATAGGTCAAACTTAATATTTTCACTAGACCCCAACATCGCCCGACTTAAATACTCTTAATTTCTTCTTCTTCAGGAGCCAATTTATGTCTCCAGATTGTAGGAGCTCAATTTAAATATTACTAAAATATATCGAAAAGTATGTCTTGGGATATTTTTAAATACTCTTCTGGTATTTACTAAATAATTTCAATTTTTGAAAACTCTGTGTAACAACGAACGGTAATTTACGCTACTAATGAGAAGCTAAACTTAGTAGATCAGATTTGTAGTTTTACCTGCAAATCTCTATGATGGTACAAAAACATTTTATCTATAGGATTTGAGGTTAGATCGTTTCCCGCATGTCAGTTCACACGTAGATATTTATCTTATTTGTTGTTATATGCAGAATAGCGGGTTTTCCTATTAAGTCTAAAATATATTTCTTGTTTCTATTTTCCAAACATTAAGCAAGTACAAAAATGTACCTCTATTAAAACAGCTAACATGATAAAACCATAATACTTTCACACTGTTTGATGGTTGTGTAATGGTTTAATGTTTAAAATTTTTAGTGCATGTAATAATAAATAATTACTCTTGCAAAATGCATTGTCAATTAAATATCACCTTCATTAAAATTTCAGAGCACTTTGTCACTAGTTCGTTAGCATAGTTTTTTAAATTTTATTTATGTTAATTTTTACGAATGAGATAACGCTTTCTTTGAAATTTGACTATAAAATTCAAGCTGAAGTTAATCCAAAAAAGCTAGCATATAATAGTTCACAATTTTATCAGTAGAGGTTGGTTAATCGAAGATCAAATAGTTGTTAGTTGCTGCGCAGGACGGTGGCGCATTCATCGCGTTTCTGTCAATCGTCATGGAGCAACGGGTGAATATTATATTTTGCTATAAATACAAAAAAACTCTAACAGAAGCTTATGAAATATTGAAAAGTGTGTAGGGCGATAACACAGATTATCACAGAATTATCAATAAGGAGAAGATTTGCCAAAGTTTACTTAAAAATTTAGGAAAAACGAAGATCTGTTCAAACTTCGTCCTGTGCACTATTGCAGATGAGCAAAAACAGCATAGTTAGCAGACTTAACATTGCATTGCTACTTATGCTGAGGCATAGGTGTTTCAGTACGACTCAGAGTTTGTAGTGGATTGGGAAAACAATTTGAAACGGAAAAAATTTAGTTGCTTAGAATCCAGAACGGAAACAGTACCTTTTGCTATAAATAAGGTATGGTCCATAGAGAATTTGCGCCTAAAGGACAAATAGTAAATAGCGTATTCTAGATTTCTTTTCTCGTGTGCGATCCCAATTTCGAGTAAATGGTAGTTAGTTATTGTTCCATAACCATGTAGCTGCCCATTCTGCGCTGATTTCAAAGTCATTTTTTATGAACCACGGTATTGTAAGATGAATTACCCACCAGCAGGTATTTTTTTTTGGTATAGTGAAAACGGTTCTCAAAGGGAAAGGATTTCAGGAAGATATTAAGAAAAGTGTAACCGCCGAATTGCAAGCAGTTTCTTCGGACGCTTTTGCTGACTGTTTCGAAAAACTATAACAATAAACGTATTAATGTAAATGAAGATAACCTCGTATAAATATTAAATATTTGTTGTATTACTTAAAGTCTTTTTCCTTTAATAATGCCAGTGTTGGAATTAAACTGTTAACTCTCGTATTATCGGTACATCCTTCCATACATGTTCTCCAATAAAGATATTAAAGTAGTACTCGATTTACAAAACCATTATCGTGCAAAATTCTTGATTGCTAAGAAATTTATTTTTACAACGTACGAGTAAGTACGTAATAGTGAAAAGTGTTTGTCTAATAATGATCTAAACCTGATTAACCCCGCGTTAGGGTTGAAATATTGAGTTCTTATATCCCTTACCTAACCTCACTCCAAGTTAATCTGTAATCTATGCCCACGTAACAAAGCATAAAAGGAATGCCGATGAGAGTAGACACTACAAACTAAAGTGTATATTCATACTTTATTCTATTACTCAGATGTATGTACACACTGTTTTATCTGTCATATATTTAAAATTTTTCAATAGTATCTTCTTCTTCTTCTTCTTCATTTAGCTAGGAATTTCTTTCTGTTTGCTTGGCCTTTCTATTCGGTCGACGATGAGAACCAGCTCTGTGCCCATCTCATGGGCGGTCGTCCTGGTGGTCTCTTTCCCTCTGGTCGCTCTATTTTACAAATTCGAGCTAGTCTTCCTTGATCTATTCGGTCTACATGGTCATTCCACTCTTTCTTTCTTTTCTTGGTCCATTTTACTACGTCTTGTATATTGCATCTTTCTCTAATGCTGTTGTTTGTTTGCCTATCGTGTAGCTTTAGGTCTAATATTGAACGTAGCACTCTCATTTCTGTAGTTCTCATTTTTTGTTTTGTTCTTTTTGTTTCGGTCCTTGTCTCTGTCGCATATGTTAACACCGGGCTAACCATTGCTTTGTATATTTTAACTTTGCCTTCTGTCCTCATATTTGTTGTTCCAAATGATGTTTCTCAGGCATCCTGCTATCTGCGTTGCTTTTATTGATTGTCGTTGGACTTCGGTGATCAAGTCTCTGTAACCACTTACATCAACTCCCAAATATTTAAAACTCATAACCTGTTCAATTATTGACCTTCCTACTTCCAGCTTACAGCAGATGGGGTATTTTGATGTAACCATTGCCTTAGTTTTTACTATCGATATTTCCATATTGTATTTTTTACTTGTTAGAATAAATTGATGCAATACTCGTTGGAGATTGTCCTCGCTGTTAGATATTAACACTGCATCGTCAGCGTAACATATTGTTGATGTTCTTATTTCCCATTCTGTATCCTGTTTTGTTTTGTACAGATCTTATTATCTTGTTCATTTTTAGATTAAAAAGGAATGGACTAGAGTCACCTTCCTGTATTTATAGTTATGGGGTTTGTGTAACCTTTATTTATTGCTATCTCAGTTGTGTTGTTTGTGTTAATATAGTTTATGGTGTCTATTATTTGTTGCGATATGTTTTCTTCGTGAAGGATGTCAATAATGTCCGTTTTTCTGACTGGGTCAAACGCTCCTTTGAGGTCCACAAAACATAGATATAT
Organism: Limonius californicus; assembly: GCA_014611495.1. NCBI lineage: Eukaryota > Metazoa > Arthropoda > Insecta > Coleoptera > Elateridae > Limonius > Limonius californicus. Next base: position 6,048 of record JABXWE010036021.1, read on the forward strand.
GGGGTTGTCATATTCTGTTGATTTTCCACCATCTGGCGCAACATAAATATTGCATATGTGTTTTTGTTTTTTCTGAAATCCTGCTGTTCTTCCACTATGGGTATGGTTTCTTGTAAGTGGTTCTCGATTAATGATGTAAGTAGGTTCATGATTGGGTTTAATAATGTGATGCCTCGATAGTTTTCTGCTAATTTCTTGTTTCCTTTTTTAAATATAGAGATAGTAAAACTTCTCTTCCATTCTAGGGGTATTTTTCTTTCCTCTAGCACTTCATTAAATAATTTATGTATGTGTGTATTTAAGGTTTCTCCGCCATATTTTATTAGTTCATTGAATATACCACCGGACCAGATGACTTATGGTTTTTAAGTTTATTTATGGCTTGTGTAGTTTGTTCTAGTGTTATGTTTATTGGTTGATTATTATCATTGTTTGGTTGGTTCATATTTCTATGTTCTCTTCCTGGTTCCATGTATCATGCTTGGAAATGTTCAATTCATTGTTGTTCTTGGATATTATAGATTTGTATGGTTTCACTTATTTCTCGTTTTGGTTTTGTAAAATCCTCCAAATATTTTTCTGTGTTCCATATATCACGTTCTATATCTTGTGTGAATTTTTCCCAGTATGATTGTTTTATCTTTTGTATATCCCGATTAACCTTATTTCTTACTTGTACATATTTAGCATATTCAAAAGGTGTTTGTTTTTATACTTAAGGAAGGCGGTTTTCTTTTCTCTTGCTAGTTTCTTAACTTTTTCGTCAAACCAAGGTGTTCTTGTTTCAGTTTTATTTCTATTGGTTTTTCTTTTTCCGAGTGCTTCCTCTGCTGCTTTTAGTTTTGTCCACTTTTCCGTAGAAGTGTAGTTAATTTGTTCATTTTGCATTTCTACTTTTAGTCTTGTTTGATATAGGGTTTTTATGCTTGGGTCTGTTATATTTTCTACATTTAGTTTTTCAGAAAATAGTGGGTTTTGTATCTTTGGTTTAATGTGTAGGTTTACTTTACATAATACGAGGCCATGGTCTGTGCCTATATTAGCAGATGTTAGAGTTCGGACATCTAGTATTTGTTTTGGATGTGTTTCTGTATTGCTTATTATGAAGTCTATCATCGAATTCTGTCCCCTACTGTTGGACCACGTTATTTTCTGCTGTATCGGATGGTCAAAGAAGGAGTTGTTTATTCTGAGTTCGTTCATGGTGCAGAACTCTTATCAATTCTTCGCCGCTATTGTTTATAGTAGGTTCGTTAAGTTTTTGTTTGACTCCAGGTATGACAGCATCCCCAATGAGTGCGTTAAAATCCCCCATCAAGTAAATCTGTTCTCGTTTTGGTATTGTATTAAGTAGTACTTGGAGTGCTTCATAAAATGTTTCTCTTTCTTGTTTTCCTCTATTTGTGTCTGGTGCATAAATTGAAAATATATTTATTTGTTTTCCATCAAAGTTTAGGGTGACTAGCATTATTCTTTCATTAAAATATTTGGTGTCTACTATATTGTTTATGTATTTTCTGTGTATGAGTATACCAACCCCTGCGTGCGCTCTTATGTGTTTATCTACGCCACTATATGCTAGAAGGTAATTTCCTCTAATTGCAGTTCCTTTGCCTTTTCTTTTTGTTTCACAGTGTACATATATGTCTATGGTGGTTCTTCTAACTCTGTTACTACTTCTTGGTCTTTTGTGTTCCACGAGCCGATATTCCATGTAGCTATTCGTAGTATTTTCCTTTTCTTTGTCCGTTTTCTCGCCTTGTCTGTCGTCTATGATCCGTCCTGTTCCGAGGCCAGTTGATACTTCTTTGAGCATGTTTGGTTTTTACTGCACGTAGGGTGCTAACCTTGCCCACAAACCTTCCTCTTTTACCCGGGCTTAGGACCGGCAACGACAGCTACTGAGCCACTCAATCCTCTCAGCAACTGCCGCGGGCGGAGTTCAATACTATCAAAAATAATAATATGGGTTTGGAAATTGTATGTTTAGATAATGTAGAATTCTTTTAACAATGTATAGTAATATTTTGCAATGTTACATTTAACTATTATTATTATGAAGTTAATGTCGCTAAACCGTCATCAACGTTCTGACAGCATTGTCATTATATTTTTGTAAAGTGTCCATAAATAAGGTGGTATTAAACGAATTATAACTAGTATTAAGTCGGTTCTTCAGTCTATAAATGATTTAAACGTTACGTTGTTGTATGCTGATCTACAAATGCTTATAATAATTTCAATAATTGTAGAATATATAGCCGTTGCAACAGTTGTATGCAATTATTTGTTAATTTTATTAAGAAAAAACTGTTAATTAGTAACGAACTATTGCCAATAAACAGAAGAGCTTTGTTGATTAATCTTGAAAAGCTACACAAAATCCGAATAATAATTAATACTAAGGTTAAAATCAACATATACAACCGATTTCATTTAACAGTTAACTACCAACATTTTTTCATACACGATTTTATATAATTTTGGTAATTACTTATACTAATAAGATTTTCTCGATTAGTTAAATTTTAAATTTCACAGCAAGGCATATGTTTTCAAGTTCATAAAATAATGTTTACGTAAAAACCACAAACATTTAAAAAAGACAATGTAACGATAGCTTTGGACGAACGCATATCCCCTCGTATTTTTCATCTAATGTAAGGTTATGTATGTGCTTTGAGGAGCGATTTATGATTCGTTTCAGCTATTTGTTCTCGAAAAACTTTAGCGATGTAGTTCCGTCTGCCTAATAAGTGAGCTAATGCAGTTATATCGCAACTTTACGTTTTTGTTCTAACAAAATACCAACATTTAGCAAAAATATTAGTATAAAATTTTTAGTCTTATTTATTTTTCTAAATCAGGGAATGGTAACGAAATCAACGAATCCTTGACACCAATTTTCTACAAAATCTACAAAATATCGTTCATTGAAAAAAAAACGTAATTATGAGTAGTAAAACTATGTTAATCGCCAATGGGGTCCAATGGGTAGAGCACTGGGTTTCGGTGCGGAAGGTCGGGAGTTCAAATCCCCGACTCGATGCCTGGCGGGCGGTCTACTCAGTTGCTTTAAGTAATTGGGTACCTGGATTAGAATGAACAAGGGATAATAATACGGTTGCCTGGTGCGTGATGTCCACCATATCACCACGTTTCGTGAATTTGGCACGGGAGAATTGGGTGTGAGCTTATGGAAGCTCTGACCTTCGGCCTTGCAGGCTAAACTCATTCAGGGGGTGCAGAGCCTCACAAAATAAAATGCTACATGTAAAAAGCGAAATAAATATCCCTATTTCGTTACGGTTTTCGGTAATTCTCAACCAAAAACTTCTGTAAAGATAAAGACAATTTTTGATGATTATGAGAATCGGAGCTAGGTTCTGTTATCCCATCTCAAGTTTTGAAGAAGCTGAAGAAATTTAAGATACTAGTGAATTGCAATAAAAATAATACCTTATTGGTTTATACGAGGGTTGTTCTCTTTTCGCTGACCTTATCAAGCATTTTGTGATATTTTATAACAAATTTTGTTTGACATTTCAACGTAGTTGTTTACAAGTTTAATTATAATGACAGTTGTCAAATATACGTAAAGGTTTTTAAAATACATAATTTTAAAGTAATCCTTTCCCCAAGAAATCATGGAATTGAATAAAGAGCATTATCGACCTGTGATGTTTTACAATTTCACGCATGACTTAAGCCGTAAAGAATGTTTTAAGGAAATCAATAGAGTGTTTGGTGGCAAGTGGTGTTCCTTAACTACCGTAAAGTGGTGGTACAATGAATTTCAACGTTTCAACCGAAACGAATATTGGTCTTATACGAAATATGGTTGAAGAGGACCGGCATGGTATGTTACTGCCAGAAGTATTCAAGCAACTTTGAAGATTGTTGTGAAAGCAATTGGTACCGTTTTAGACAAACACTGGATGGTACGTTGGATTCCCAACAATTTGACTCCAGTTCAAGAAGAAAACCGTGGCATGGTGCAGATCTACACTCGATCGCTTTGACAATGGATCGTCTTATTTGGTGTACAACATCATTACTGAAGATGGAACGTGGATGTATTGGTATGATCCCGAAAGAAAGCAATAGTCGGCCGATTGGGTTTTGAGAACGAATCGGTTCTAACAAAAGATGTTCGCGAAATAAGCCGAAACAAAGAGATGGTCGCTCTTTTGGAATTACTGGACATGTTTCCACCGTAGCACTGGAGTATTGACGTACTGCTAATGCTGGATGATACACTACAATTTGTTTGCCTCAAATTCTCCACAATGTTCGCGAAAAACGTCCAAGAGGAAGGATCATCTTGCATCACGATAACACTCGGGCGCACACTGCTGCTCGAACGACTGAGTATTTGAATGCCCAAAACATTGAAATAATGGGTGTTTCGCCGTATAGTTCAGACCTAGCACCTAATGATATCTTTTTATTTCCGTGTGTAAAGAATAAGTTACGGGGTTTACGTTTTACATCGGCCAAAGAAGTGGTTGACGCATTTAAAATTGAAATAAATAACCTAACGCGGGTGGATTGGAGAAAATGCTTTAAAGGCAACGGTTTTTGCCTGCTGTGAATATTACTTAAAAGTAAGATCAATAAATAAATATTTATTAAAATATACATAACAGATGTCGGCCAGGTTTAACAGCTGGAGAGAATTATAAAAGTTCGAAGAAAAAGTCGTGCAGGCTGAAAAACAAGGAGCGGTAGAGTCTTAAGAAGGATCAACAACGGCAGTCTACAATAAGCAGGTTTGTGGGTAGCTAGGCGTAAGCCTGCATATCTTTGGCGTCATAACTAATTAATAGCGTTTGCGAACCTACTAACTAATTGCGATGCGGGTATTCTCTAAGCTGAGACAAGGTGCGAATTTAGTGGTACCACTTATGTTTTTAGATATAAAGATGGCAATATTAGCTAATAAGCAGTGACGTCCTTGGCGAGGTTATGATTTATATCCCATGAACTGTTATATGTGTTTACCCAAAGAGTTACGTATTATCGACTTGTTATTATATGTGGTTTACAAGCATTAGATGCTCTTATGGTTGTTATACAAGATTGGTGTGTCTATGTAAGTAGTTGTTGGAAACAGTAGCGTAGTGAATATAAGTAGCTGTATTAGTAGATAATGTGTGTGGCATGATTAATCATTATTTACCTAGCAATCATTCGGGAGGTAGTCAGTCGGCAGAGGTTGCATCGAAAATGTGCCTACATCAAATTATTATTATTACAAATGCAACATGTGTACCAGAAGCGCATCGACTGACTTGTACGTGGGGGTATAGACAGTAAAGATACTCTCCCCTTCGCATGTGGGGCTGAGGGGGCGCGACCCCCTCCCCGCGCGAGTCCTGTGAATAAAATAGAGACTGGCTATGGACATAGTCCAATAGCCTGGATCCCTCTGGAGGATTGGTGCACCAAATTATATGCATAATTGTCGTCATTACTCCACGATTACGAATGACTGTGGCCACAGCAGCTAGCCGGCAGATGTTTTGTCAATAAATTGGATATTACTTTACTAGGATCAGCAGAAAGAGAACAGCCCTCGTATGAAAATGGAATTATAAGATTGACTTAATTCCTTTAAATGAACATTGCGCAGACATTTTTTTCGTAGATATTAGGTGAGAATATTTTGCATATTCAACTACAACCGTGACAGTGTATTCCATTAAGAAATCCATTATAACTGATAAAAGCCATACTCAGTAAGATCTGATAAAGGGTTGACTTAAAAAATAAAATATAATAAAACCAATGTCGATTGCCACAAAATTTAATACGTGAACTTGGAAAATTGTTAATGTTTTCGGATTATCTATAATCCATTTTCAGCCCAAAAACAACCAGATCACAACGTAGTTGAAATTAAACATCAAAACACTATTGCGTGAGCATGCTACGACAACTTAGAAACAAAAACCGCAACGCCGGCACATCAAAATATAAATAAAATAGTTACATTAAACGTCAAAATAACATATTAAACCTGATTCTTAAATTTAAATTTGAGAAAACCCCAAATGAGGGGTGACATGAGAGCAGATATAAATTCAATTCTTCAACACTCTTGTGTTTAATAATAGAATTTATATCTACGCTCATTTTTTAAATTTAAAAATGAGTTTTAATATGTTATTTTGACGTTTAATTTAACTATTTTATTTATATTTTGACCTGCCGGCGTTGCGGTTTTTGTTTTTAAATTGTCGTAGCATGCTCACGCAAAATTTTTTGCTTACCACTTTGATGTTTAATTTCAAGTACTTTGTGCTTGGTTTGTTTTTGGTCTGAAGATAGATTACAGTTAATTCGAAAACGTTTGCATTACAATTATCTAAGTTCATATAATAATTTTTGTGGGAATCGACATTGGTTTTATTATATTTTATTAAATGTGTCCCACTATGAGACCCCTGGACTTCAACGGTTTTAAGAGTTTAGTTTAGTTGTAGTTTTCAGAATTCATATTGTAACCTATTCTTTGTTGTAGCACATTGTGAAAATTAACGGGATATTTATTATTTAAGCGAATTGGCCAAAGCAACTGCAATGAATAAGAACAACGTTCAGGAAACTGATTTAATGAATGTCAAGGAAAATAAATCTAATAATTTCCTTTTTTGTATTTCAGTTTAATCGTTTTTTTTTCGTATGCCACTATTTATTTAGCGAATTATAATTCAATAATTCTACAGGTGCAAACAGTTTTAATCCAGTACTGGTTTTAGTTGTCTCAGTACAATAAATACTATACGAAGCGTTAGATATCATGAGAGCACGTCCAGCTTT
>JABXWE010036022.1:0-10672 GCA_014611495.1 Limonius californicus
ATATATATATATATATATATATATAAGCGATAGCAAAATGTACGTCTTGGTTTTGGACAATTAAAGATTATAATTGCTCCTGTCGAATTCAGTTCGGATCTTTGTGATGTAAAAAGGAAATAAAGAAATCGTGCAAGTGTTTTGCTGGAATTTGGTTCGTTCCCGTCGTCCGAAAAAGCCTCGCTTCTGTCTCCACGCTAGCTGCCCTAGTTGAAACCAGCTTGGCCCTCTCCAGGGACGTAACAGCTGCCTGCATCGCTCCCTACGCTGCCTCGAAGAACGTCGTCTTCCTGGCCCTTTATTTTTTTTGACCCCGCAACCGGAAATTGCCGCCGTTGTGCTTGCCTCGCTTTAAGCCACGCACCGGAATTCAAGGTAAAAACTTTCAGTTTTGTGTTGTGACAAACAAGTTATTTGCTCGCGTTAACTTGCAGACTTCGAATTAGACTTCATGTAATTGAAAAAAGGAAAAATGGCCTTCAGTCGCCATTTGTGTTAATCTGTTTTATAATAGAACTGCTAGATTATACTCTATTTTTGTGAACTTCAGCGTCACTGGTGTTTTATAACTAAATGCAGAACGTAAATCCCGTTGCAACAGTGGCGGCGAGTTTTTCTGAACGTTCAAGAATTAAAATTCTGTTATTCAAACCTTTTGCGTTATAATTTGTGTCATTTTACTGTACTGTCATATTTTAACCATTTCATTATATGTGTTTTAAAGTTTACTGTCTCTTATTGTGTCTTTTGTACTTGTTGGTGTTAGAAATTTGCAATCTTTAAATATATAGGAGGAGGCACAACAATCACGGTAAGTCCCGTTCCCGTAAGCTGTTGGCTTCTCAGCCTTCCACGAGGACCTACAATCAGCTGGATTTGGAAGGTGGCGCCCACTTATTTTAACTCGCCCTGTACACAACTAAAGATTTTCTCCCATAAGCGATTTTCACGAACTCCCCCTACTCCTCTGAGCTAAGCTGTAGGCCCTTTTCCATCAAACTAGTTACGAATCGTCGAAATTGCTCGATTGGCCTGTAACAAAGTGTCAGAAAAACAATTGAAGCAGAACCAAGGAGAGGAAGAAATTAATGGTTTAACCAAGAGTGCAAGGACGTCCTAGAAGAATGAACCAAAGCGAAACTACTAATGTTAAATCGAACTACACAAGTAGAAAATATAGGAAACAAATAAAAAGAAATAAGAAGTGCAAAAAACAAGTATGTAGGGATGAGAAAAAAGAATACCAAATAATGAGAGTAGAAAAAATAGAAGCGAACTGTAATAAACAAAACACGGGGAGATACTTTTAGGAAGTTAGAAAAATAAAATAAGAAAAGAATATCAAGCTAAATCCCTCTTCTTAGGAATAGAAAATGGGAGCTTATGACAAACATAAAACAAACCGATAGTATATGGGTAGAACACTTCAGGGAAATGGTGATGGAAGAAGTACAAGACCGAGTGGAGGATAGAGGCAGATGTGCCCGTACTAGAAAAACAAGAACTAGAGAAAGCAATATAGAGTATTAAATATGAAAAAAAGTCTGGAACAGATAATAAAACAATTGAGATGGTAAAAAGAGGGGATACCTTAACAAATAGACTGTACAGAGTGAATCTTAAATGACGAATAATAGACATACCATCTCATTATGGATCAAAAATGGAGCGATAAAGTCTTATACCAATTTGCTGTTAACCTCATAGATGAGGAATTATTGGCAGTTTTAAGTTGGATTCCGGGTTCCTTATCGTGCAATATTTTTATGAAATGAAGGATTTTTAACTGCAGTTTCATCAACAAAAGGAATCACTAATCTGTAATTGTAGTCATCATACCCTCGGTTTTCCCAGAACTTCCATCCGAAGGTTAAAGCTTCTGCAATGCTTGGGTTTTCCAAAAATGTTGCAATAACGTGTAATACAAATTTCACATTTTAAAACAAACGTAGGCGGCTTTGACGTAGTTTTTTATTTTAAGTAACTTGACTTTTAATGACATTTCTGTGACAATTTGTTGATCAAAACGTCGTCTTTAATTCTCGTTGTTTTCATCATCTTAGTGTTACCTTTCAGTTTAGTTTGATTTTAGTTTATTTGCGTTTGATTTCCCAAATTAGCGTCATGGGAGTACAGTTTTGTGGAGTATGCAGACATGTATTTGATTTTAGGGGAATGTCGTAGCAATTTTAATGCTGCTACTAATTTGTATGCCGAACGGTATCGAAACAGATGGCATTCAAATAGTAATGTTATTCGACGATTAGATCAGCGAATGCGAGACGCTGGAAGAACTGCACCTACTCCAATAGCTGACAGAGACCGTCCTCAACGCGTATTGTTACCACTGGCTGAAGAAAATGAACCAGAACAAAGTATCCGATCCATTGCCAGAATGTTTGATGTTTGCCAAAGAACAGTTCATCGCTTGTTAAAGGAAAATGGCTTGCACCCGTATCATTATCAACGAGTACAGGGATTATTACCAGAAGACTATCAGCAAAGAGTCAGATTCTACAGATGGTTACTTCGTGAGCAAGAAAGGGATCCTGGTTTTACTGGACATATTTTGTGGACTGATGAAGCTACGTTCGCCAGAAATGGAACATTTAATATCCATAACATGCACCAATAGACCTATGAAAACCCCCATGCACTGTATCAAACAAATCATCAAGGTCGATTTAGCGTTAATGTGTGGGGTGGTATTATTGGTAATAGGCTTATAGAACCACACACTTTGGGTAACCGCCGAAACGCGAATAATTTTGTTGAATTCTTATACACCGATTTTAGGGATCTATTAGATGATGCACCATAAGACTGAAGAAGAAATATATTTTTTCAAATGGACGGGGCACCAACACGCTGGTGAATTCAAACACTAGAATGGTTAAATCATGAATTTCCAGAACGATGGATTGGTCGTGGCAGTCCATTACCTTGGCCACCAAGAAGCCCAGATTTAAGCTGTCTTGATTTTTTCTTCTGGGGAACATGAAAAGCATTTGTGTAAGCAATGGAAATTGATACTCGAGAGCAACTTCAGCAACGAATAAATGAAGCAGTAATAATGATTCGACAAAACAAATATGCTTCAAAATCTAGAAGGGAGCATAATACATAGGTGTATGAAATGCATAGAAGTTGCGGGTAGCCACTTTGAGCAATTGCTGTAATTTACAAAATAAAAAACTTAAAACGTAGTCGATATTTCCTTACTAGTTATGTACTGTTAAATCAAAAATGTAAGTAGCACATTAAAATTAGAATATTACCATGAAGGAGTTCTAGTATGCCTGTATACAATCTCCTTAGGTTCCATATTAGATCAAGTGCGTTGCTAAGTTTACAAAAGTTTAATTAAACATTCTTCAAAAACTAAAGGTTTTCGAGCAAAAAGCTTGTAGAATTGTTTGCTCAGTTTTAGGTGCAGAATCGATGTAAATATTTTCCGCCATTTAAGATTCACCTTGCATAACGTAAAGAGACGATATGGGGAGAGAAAGGATGTCAAGGAAATGGTCACAAGTGATAAATTCCCCAATATACAAAACGGGGAATACGTTCATGACAAACAATTATAGGCCAATATTATTATTAAACATAGTATGTAGTAAAGTGCTGGCAAAACTAATTATTAACATATTAAAAGAAAAGGCAGAAAGATTAATAGGCAATTATCACAGTGAGTTTAGAAGCTCCAGATTTACAGTTGACCAGATATTCACCATTAAACAAGTGCAAGAAAAGTGCCTATGGAAGAACATACAGTTACATATGGTGTACATACATTTTATACAAGCCTGTGACAGAGAACACAGAAAAAAATGTGCAATATATTAAGACAATTCCAATTGCCACAAGCCCTGATAGGATTGATTAAAATGACACTAGAAAAAACAGTAAACCAGGTGAGAATATAAGAAATGCTACCTGAGAAGTGTGAATTAGAGAGAGGTTTAAAAGAAGGAGATCTATTGTCAACGGCACTGTTCAATCTGATCATTGAAAAGAAAAGGAAGCGTAAACTAGGAAGAGAAAGAACGATTTTAAATAGCCTACATCAACTAATTGCCTATGCAGACGACATTATAGTACAGTCAAGGACAAAAGAAGAATTGAAGAACACAATAAGAAGCATAGTTGTGATGAACAGAACTTAGAAATAAAAGGCAAAGGAGAAAAGACTTACAAGTTTGAAAGGGTTGAAAGCACAATCTATTTGGGAACAGAAATAAGGAGCAATGGAAACAACAGTCAAGAAGTAGAAATAAGAATAATAGCGGGTACAAAATGTGCGGCGGGTCTAAAACAATTGCTCTGCGCAAAAAATATATCAACAGCAGTGAAAGTAAGTGTAAATAAAAACGTAATAAGATCGGTAGTGGTCTGCGGTAGTAAAGTGTGTCTGTAAAGACAGGAGAATAAGTTTAAGTTGGCAGTGTGGGAAAAAAGAGTACTGAGAAGGATCATTGGGGGAGTGAAGGAAGGTGAAGTATGGAGAAGGAGAACCAACGAAGAAGTGACTACAAGAACGTAGGGGTCGTAAAACTTGTCAAACAAAACTGACTGCGTTGGTTAGGACATTTTGCAAGGACGGAAGAGAATCGAAGCACCAAGGGAAGCTGGTTGAAGAATCAGAAGGCATAAATAAAAAGCGCTGTCCAAAGAGGCAAAGGTTTGAGTGCGTTGAGGAAGATTTGTAGAACTACTGGTGACAGAATGGAGAGAACTAGTGGTAGTAGAAGAAGACGGAGAGACATTGTCACCCAACAAAAGGGCCTGAATGTTGAAATTATACAGTGTCGTGATAAAGTTTCGCGCAAAACTCTTCACTGTGTTATTTAATGTTTTTTTTGCGAAAATCCTGATCACGTCAGTTTTATTTTCGAAAAAGACATTCCCTAACCTAATTTGTTTTCTATCGGCTTTTGTTTCTATGACGTCATCATTTTGATAGGCGAGAGTTAATTGGCGATATAAAATTATCAGTACTCCACAGAACAATTTTTTTTAGACAAATACGCAGATGCAATCCTGTATGTGTTGTATTGGTACCGGCAAATGTTTAATTTGGTGCAGTATCAAGTTCTTAATTTGAATTTGTTATTGGCTTACTGAAGTCATGAATGGCAGTGAAGAAATACGTTTACCAGATATGGCAGTAATATAAAAAATATTGTACAGTTACCCTTGTTTCTATTAAATTTGTGTGAAAATTAGTAAAAAGTAATTTTCCCAACACTGGTTACTGATCGAAGTTTCACACCAGTTCTACCATCTTATAGCGAAAAGGTAAATGTTTAAGTAAATTTAATTAATTATTACTTAATAAAGTATAAAAACTACACGTATTTTCCATGTATTTTGCATACGCTTCAGTTCCGCTGGGAAACCTTGTAATATATATCTTTTTTTGGTAGAATGTAAGTAATACTTTGTATCTTTTTTCACTTATCTTTTTGGTCACTACATACCAGTAAATTTATGTAACTGAAGACAATATAATTAACATTCTCTTCCAATAATTAATGTGTTGTTTTTTATTTGCGACTGATTAATTCTACGAATAGAAATAAAAAGGACTTGTTAGGACTATTTCAGGGGCTCCACTATTTGCCGCTACATCTCCAAATACACATTTAAAACGGCCACAAGCGGAAAACTACAAAACAATACCTAACCGACTGCGGTAGAATGAATGTTTCGTATTTGTGAAACTGGATGTGAGGTTATGTATGTGCTTTGATGAGTAATTTTTTTAATGGCTTAAGACATACGCAATCTTTAGAACATTGCTGACATAGTTCCATATCTCTTAAATTCAGGGTAATTCATTTTTGGATTGTTTTCCACATTTGGCGAAAAATACCACTCAAATATTTTTACGATTTTTGTAATAATCAGAAAATGGTAAACGAACTTATTGTGTTTACTTACAGTCATAGTCTACATCCGCCAATGAAGTCCTGCTGTCTAGCCTTGTGGTTGATGCTCGAGCTTGTAAAACCACTTCTGGAGATGTAGCTACAATGGGTTGTTGAGTTAACAGGTCATCGTTGGTGAAGGGCCGCACTCCACTGTAATGACACAACCAAAGGTAAACCATTAAAAACGAAATTACAATAAAAGAGTATAATGCTGTTGTAATGATAGCTACGATAAATTGAATCATTATGATTTAACCTGTCACAAATATGTCATAATTTTTATTTGAAATAGCTTACCCTCTCACAGAGTTAAAACTGGTCAATATGAAAGTTTTAATTGCAATTAAGTAGTTCATTAGATAGACCCAATTTATGCGCTTTTAAATATCTTATTCAATAATTTGAAATTTTAAGGAATTAGTATTTGCAAATCATACTGTCAGGGCAATGATGACAGCTCATGTTGTAAATGTCAGCGGCAGGATAAAAATGATATACATATTTATACTTTAAATCCGTTTTTATAAATTTAACATTACAAAATATTGCGGCGACAGTGGATCTTCTATTTTCCACTAATACAAGATCATATATGTTTCTATTACCTAACACTACTTTCGATTTGAATTTAAGCCGTAACACGACATGTTTATTTATGGGTACTTACTGCCTGACCTTCTTTGCGCACATTTTTGTAAATTTAAGTTTTTTTTTAATTTAAATTTTTAATCAGCTTAATTTTGGAATGCATGTGAGAAGAGCTATTGCCCTCATTTACATAGTTACTGTATAATTTAGGAACAATGCCATATCATATGCTACATTTTTCACTTGCTTTTTCTCTCGTAATGAGAGGTTGCGTCACTCAGTGGCAATTAGTAGAACTATCCGGATGGTAATATTCTGGTGGTAATAATAGGCTGCTGAAGCGTAATGTTGGCCACGTTATCTTTCTTGGTATGCCGATTGGCCGTAGTTAACATAACAGCTGTATCTGCTAATGTCCCGGCAAGGCGAATTGCTTTTGAAAAAGCTGGTTGCTTTAGTATTAAAACTGTATACCTATTCAAAATATGTCCATCTCATTAAAATAAAATAGAAGTACATATTTTGTATTCCTCCTATATTGACGTATATAATGCAATTAAATTTTAGATTATTAATTTTATTTAACTCATTCATAACATTATATTCAGTTGCTGTTGATGGTTTAACCCTTTAATATATTGGCCATTTACAATATCACATTAAAGTTTTTTCCTTAAAAACGCTGTATTGTGAAATTTATAATAACAAGCGCGTAACTAATTCTTTATAGAAAAGTTGTAAACAATAGACAATTTCTAAAATTTACAGCAGTGGTTGCCAACATTTTTTGCCAATGACCCAAAATATCATTTACTGCACAAACACTATATAAAAGCATATAAAAATTAATAACATCAATGACATCTCTGATGCTGGGACAGTTGTTGTATCAATATCGAAAATCGTGGCTTTACATTTATTGTTAACGCCCATCGCAGAACAGATGTTGAGGTTTCAGTTTATTTCTTGCTTTAATTTTTATTGCCACAAGACTTACTTCGTAAAGATATGTAATGGGTAATGGTAACAATATTTTTTCAGATTTTTTACTCAATATTGGTTTGTCTGTCCGTGCAGTTCAAAAATTTGGAATCGGATTAAATCTCAGTTTTTGAACTCGATTCTTTTGCAGTTCGAAGTCTTTTTGAAATCCAAAAACAGCATCCTCATATTCCACGACATTTACTTCAAATATACATATACAGGGTGTCTTTTAAATGCCTTAAAAGCTTCAGGTAGAATTTTTCCTTTATGAATGCTTAATACAAATCTTCAAAAAAAAGTAGGTATTTGGAGCTTAGTTTTCTTGTACGAGAGTGTTAAAGTTTATATCTTTAAAACAGAATTTCATGGAAACAATAACGAGAACTTTAATGTTGCACGTATCTGCCGATAAGTGACTGACTGCCAATTGATTATGCAAAGATTAATATTGAGTTGACGCTCTAGTTGCTCTTCTGGAAGTACTGTTAAAAATGATAAATTTCGTAAATACTACATTTGACAACAGTGCAAGGCCATGGTATTGTGATGAAAAGTAGAAAATTTGTTTTTCGACATTTGTCAAAATCTAATCATGTAATGTCGGCCTACTAATTAAATTCTCCATAAATGCAAAGACATCGTCAACGTTGCCAAGTATAATATTCTTTAAGTGTCTCGTGTGAGGAAACTAAGCACTATAGGAAGTTCGTGTTAGTGTTTTTGAGGACTGTATTTCTTACAGAAGAGTGCTACCTGAAGCTTTTAAGGTATTTAAAGGACACCCTGTATATATACATATACAGGGTGTATCAGAAATAAGTACAAATATTAAATCCGATGGTAGATTACAATATATACAAACTAGAAAAAACAGTTCTTTTGCAATGCGACCCTTACGATATGGGAAAATAATAATTGAAAATTTGACCCAAAATTGTTTGAGTACCGCAGAATAACAAAAATTTGAGTTCAAAGACATGTTATGCAAAGAAGAGTAAGATAGAAGTGCAAAATATTTCTTATCACCTGCCACAAACCAATACTATTAGGTAGGTCAGTAATTTCTATTCAGTTATCACAAGCCAGACAAGCTTTTACGTGTTTGCCACTTTGGATTTACTTTACAATTAGGTAATAACTACAGCTTAAATGCATTTTCTATGTATCATCAGCAGTTCTCAAACAAAATTATATGTTATTTTTAATTCAAAAAAATAAACTTAATGATTTTTGAAAAATGAATAGTACTATTGAATTCTACTTCAGCCAATCTATTACTGGTTTACATATTTGTACCTATTTCTGATACATTCTGTATATATAACGGGTGTGCAATAAGACTTTTAGTCTTGGTCTACATGCATTGATGGCTAGCTATCGTTTTCTACTAGCCAACAGTTGCGAAAATAAGGTTTTACCATACACGTTTTTTGTTTGTGCGTGAACACTGCATATATAAACAAATAACACTAAGCAACAGATTTTATTTAATTTAAAAAATTAAATTTGATAACTCAAAACCGACAGCTGACTGACATTACTTAAATTCAGGCAAAAGTTTTGCCGACCACCGCCACCTACATTTTTTTCTGAAACGGTTTTTAATACAGTATGTTTATTAAAAAAAACTCGCAGCTGACCATGGTAAATTTACGTATAGTGTCTTCTTACAGCATGCACTTTATAGGAAGCGAAATAACGAAATTTACCAATTTTTAAATCAGTACGTAAAACACGATTTAATTGGTAATAAAACAAATTTCCGGCTGTACACACTGGTATACACATGTTAGTTGATTTTCTGAACAATTTGAACTTTATAATTAAATAATAATTAGATCTTCACGTTTCATTTCCGAAACAGGTCGATTCCGAATCGCTTACCGTTCAAATGTATTCCTATGTATAGGTCAAAGTGTATCACATATCCCACATAACTTCGAAATGTGATTGTTGTTGTTGTTGTCATTTATAAGTGACATTATGACTGTCAATTGTAACATATGGGCTAAGCCATACCTTGATAAAAATTTCAAAACCTGCTAGAGTTTTTTTTTAATGAACATACTGTATATAAAGCTTCTTACTAAAAATCATGCGTGACTCAACGGTTGGGAACCACTGATTTAGAGATTGTTTGAACTTGAATTTTATTTGGTTTAGTTTTTCTTTATATGAATTGCTTTTATAGTATGAACTTGGACATGATTTACCAATTGCGGTAAAATACTACATGTCATACATTCTCTCCCGCTTGGTCTTCAGTTTTCTGACTCGTTTGGCACACAATTTGTTGCTTTACTAGGATATATTGTTGGATGGGGTAGTTTCCATTTTTTCCGCATGGTCTGGTTGCTTGTTTACGTTTTATGTGTTAGTATTTCTTCCAACCTATTTCTAGTTCTATAGTTATACCACCTTCGTATACATACACACTGTACTGCACAAAAAACAAAAAACGGCCAGAGCTGTAGCTTCCTTATTTCTTATCAGATTTTAATATAAATGAAATGGTTTGAAGTATACTATAAGCTGATCTTAAACTGTCAATCTCAATTTCAAAAACTATCGAGGAACGATAGTCAGATTGTTAACCGTAACAAAAAACTAAAATCAAAATAAATACTATATAATTCAATCATACTGGGTATGTCAAAATTATGTCAGCCCTTACATTGGAATTTGTTTTTCATCAGGTTTACGCATTGTTTTGTAGTTTGATTGAGCGAGATCTAGGACGCGGTTTTGAAAGCACCTCTATGCACTTAGGCCACATTTGGACCAATGTATACCCTTACTATGAATTTTGCCTATTTGGGGTAGCTTTAACCCCAGTAATGATGTTTAACTTGTCAGACATCCCAGTGGTACGTGATCTACGGTCCGCGTCCCTTGGATCTATAGGCAAGTGTGCTAACCACCAAACCTCCGAGGTCGGCTCCGATATACGTAATGAGCGACAGGTTAACGCTGGAAGAAAGACGAGTGATGACCGTGTTTAGTTCTCCAACTATGGTCCGTAGAAATTTTGAAGAACGATTTTAACGAGATTCTCGAAGTCGTTTAATGATTTATCGTATATACGAAAAGTTTGTTCAGACCAGCTCGGTTGCGAACAATAACAAAGGAAATGCTGGACGTCTCAGAACAAGTAGAAGTAAAACATT
>JABXWE010036023.1:0-21822 GCA_014611495.1 Limonius californicus
CTGCTACTAAACAAGCTACAGCACGTCGTTGTACTGCTCGAACAGAGTTGCGTACCATCTCCGGTGTTATTTCTCGCGCTGCCTGAAACACGCGGTTTTGCACGATGGAGCGGGCGCTCATTTCGCGTTAATTGTATTTTTTGTAATTGCATGGCCGCCTTGTTCGCCCGATCTAACGCCATTTTATGGGGTTACCTAAAATCGTTGGTCTACAAAACACCAGTGGCCAATCTGAATGAGCTGCAAAATCGCGTGTTTCAGGCAGCGCGAGAAATAACACCGGAGATGGTACGCAACTCTGTTCGAGCAGTACAACGACGTGCTGAAGCTTGTTTAGTAGCAGAAGGCGGACGTTTTGAACAAATGTTGTAATTACGTACTCGTCATAATTATAGTTGGAACCTTTTTTTGTTTTTAAAAATGTGTTATTATTAAGTTTACCAATTGATTAAACACTCATAAGTTTAGATTCACCACTTTTTTCTGGGATTTTCAGAATCTTAAAATTGCGGTAGCTCGAAAAATAGTGGTCTGATGGAAAAATGGTAGAGGAACTTTTTGTTTAGTTTTTGTCGCATAACACCATCCCACAGTCCGTGGGCGCGAATTTCGAAACACCCTGTATAGGGTTGAACAAAAGTACGGAACATTGCATATATCTATACTACAGCAACCGCGATTTCAATAAAGTTTTCTACAAAACCGGTATTGACGGTTTAAAAGGACTTTTGGTTTAGCTGGAAATGATATCAATTGTTTTCTATTTAAAAGAGAATGTGCTGTAGTTTTCATGTATCAATAGAACTTTTTTTTGCGGGTATATGGTTTGATCACTTTAATTTTAATAATTCTAGAAATATTCAACCAAATACACAACAATAATGCTTCGTAATTTGTTTTATTACATCGCAACATAACAAGAGAATGTCCGAAGCATTAACAGTTTTGTAAAGATGTCAAAATTCGCTTGTTTCGTGTTGTATTGTGGTGACGTTTAATAGGTTGGGCAGTGTGATTGCATTAATCAACCAAATTAGCTAATAAAACGGTTGAATATAAAATCAGAAACGGTCAAATGAATGGAAAGAGGATGAATTCAAATATTAAAATGGTAGGTTTTGGTGAGCGTCGTGGAACTCACTAAGAAGGTTGTACTTTATTTAACAATCTCCATCAAGATCTAGATCCTATAACACACACAGTAGTTAGTAAAACCTTGAAAAAGAACAAATTTGAATAAAATTCCATCACGAAAGACTGCAACTACTGTAACTGTAGCCCAAGATATTGCGATTATATTGGAAGAAATACCACAAACTTGCACTGCGGCCTTTGCGTTTAAGAATGGTGTAAATTGCCGTTCGGTAGGAAGAGTATTGAAGCAGGAAAAATTTTATCCCTGTCAACTTCATTTAGTGCAATAGCTATCAGACGATGATTGTGATCGTAGTGTAGGGTTTTGCAAAACAGCGATAGCGATCTGTAATAATGATCACAATTTTGTACAAAATGTGGTGTTCTCAGGTGAAGCAACTGTTTGTTTAAACGGTACGGCCAATCGCCGAAACTGTCCATATTGGTCGAGAAATAGTTCTAGCTGGATTTAAGAGGCGCATTCCTAGCATCCACCAAAATTAAATGTTTGGACCGGTATTTTTAGGAAACACATTATTGGCCGGTTTTTTTATGGTACATTAACAGATCAAAAGTATTTAAAACTATTCAAAACCAAATTGTTCCTGCTCTTGAACAAGAAGTGTAATTACCAGATAATAGCCGGTTTCACCAGGACGAAGTACATCTCCAATACGATCAAAATCTAAATGGTTTTTGTTAAGCCAAATGCTTCAAAATATGTGGAAAGGGTGCTCTTATTGAATGGCCAGTTCGTTTTTCAGAGCTCAATCCATTGGATTTCTTTCTTTGGGGACATTTATAATGTACAGTTTATACCGGGCGTCCACTGATTTGGAAGAATTGTTGGTGAAATAAGAAAAAATTCTTCAGAGCATATTGTTAATGTAACCGAAGGATTTGTACATAGACTTCATTACTGCCAAAAAGTAGATGGTCGTCATCTTAAACATCTTCCCAAGTGATGTTATTTGTGTGGAACCGTGATATTTAATGTGGTTTGTTCTTTTTTTTTCGTTACTTTGTTGTCATGTGTTACTAGATAATAAAACAAATTCCGAAGGGGGTGTTTTGTTGAATATCAGTAGAATTAATGACAGTACAGGCACGAAACTTTATATTACTGAACTCGCAAAAAAGAGTTCTATGGATATACTACCTATAAATACACATGGTATTCTGTTTAAAATAAAAAAATGATATTATTTCGAACTTAATCCTTAGTCCTTTTAAACCGCCAATACCTCCATTGTATCCGCCATATAATGAAACCTTCATGTAGATAACGTATTTGCAGTGGTAGAGATATTTGCATTGTTCTATACTTTGTAGACTGACGGATAATAATTTCAAAAACCAGCTACTTTTAAAAGCGAATAAATCTTATCTACGAGTATAACTATTCTTTATTTTATAGTTCCATTTAATAATATTATTAACTATTAAGCATTTGTTTAAAAATTAAAGTACCTGATAAAGCGTACTTTTATTTTATACTCTCCGTTTCTCAACGGAAATATACCGCTTAAAGTATAGTGATACAATTATAAGTATCAACAATCGGTATTGCGATATTTTCCGAAAATAGTATCGTGTACGGGTATCCCTATAACTTTTAGATAAAGTATCGGTATCGTTATCGCGATGCTTTTAAAAAGTACCGTTCCGACTCCTAATTTTGTATACCAGTTGTAAAAAATAGTGCAAGTTGGTACTACAACCATTGATACAGAAACGTCTTCTTCTTCTTATTGAGTTATAAGCTTTGATTACGTAAAACAAGGTTTCCTACTTTAATCTATGGCTAGGGTGTATTAGTTGATGACGCGTTAGCAAAGAAAATCCTGAAAGCTGAATATTCAGATAGAGTATCAGGAAATAGTTATTAAATTAATTTCATGTTTACTAAACCTTTGTACTAGTACTGTTAGAAATAAAGCGGAAAAGTAAACGCATTAATTCGAATATAGTAAAGAAACATATCAATGAAACACGAAATGGTCTGCTGAACTGATTATATTACAGGAAGTTGCATTTTCAGTATGGCTGAATACACCTTTAACGAAATTGCCTTGTTTTCTAACAAGTGAGTAAACTGAAATTATTAGGATGTATTTCTTTTATTTCAACTCAAATTAAATTACATCAACTGTAAGCTGAACGCTACCAATTGATTCAGCGTCGCCGTATCGTTACTGACCAACTTTGCACCAAACAGGTCTCAACATAGGCAGCTGTAAATTATTTATATTTTCACGCATACATATACAGATACATTTTCTGTGAAAATTAAAACAATAATCTGTTCTTTAAATAGACATTATTAACCGTCTTTTATATGATCTCTACTTGATTGTGTTTCCATTTTTCATTCATTATCGTGGACCTCGTGTTAATTTTAAATTAGAAATAAATAAGTCAAACAATGACACAAACTTATTAAGTTTAAATATGCCATATTGCTTATCATACAGAACGCATTAGCTATCAATATACGAAATTATTCAATACGTATATTTGTAAAACTATGTCTTAAACAGTAGCATGTTTATATTGCAGTCTATAATTCCACTATCCATCGGATGGAAATTAATTTGCTTCAGCATTTGCTTAGTAGTACTGTAGAGCCGACCAATACAGTTTGTAATATATCCTACAATTATTTAGTACTTATCAAACTATAGTTCAATTGCAACAAGTATTTGTTAGTCTAGTGCAAAAAAATATTTATTTCCGAGTGCATAATATAACATCCGCAAGGATTAAGATCGTTTTCGTAACCTTCTGCACCGATTGAAGGTCGGTGTTTGAATTTCTTGACTCATCTAAACGGATGGTATACAAACTCTTTTAAAGTGTTTAATTATATGGGTTGCATAAACTATCTTAATATGTCTAGCTATCTCTAGAAGCTGGATATTATTCCACGTCTAAAAATAAAATTGTTACATACAAATAAAGAATTATGTTGATCAGCAACTACTTAGATTTGATAGAATCTACACTTTAGGTACCGCAAGGTTTTATTATCATAAATATATGACGGAAGAGGACGGAGTAGTACTTTTGCATAGATCAAAAGTTAAGTTACATGTGAAATACTATAAAAGGTTGTAGGCTACATCTAAATGTGGAAGCGTCGCTAGCAAAATTGCTTTGGGTGGGTGGTAAACATTTTGTTTACGAGAGTAATATCTACAGGCTTTTTAAATTCAGAAATTGTATGAGTAATAATATTTGAAATTTTGCTTTGTATGAGTTATCTAATAACGTAATTAAGGCTGAGCAAAAGACACTTCAGAGAAAGCGAGCTAATAATGGGATAACCATGCCTCTATTTTAGATGATAATGGATTATACATATTTTGCATCGGATGTATGCTTTTATTGCGAAGATAATCGTATGTGTATTTTTTTTTAATCTGCCTTACTGTTGTTTTACACAGTTTTTTTTTTATTTAGATTGAATGTTGTTTTTTATGTGGAACAAAAATTTTAGTGATAGCTAGACACCTTAAGGCAGCTTATGCAGCTCCTTTAATTAAACATCTTCACAGAATCCGTTCAGATTTATCAATCAATTCAAACATTAGGTACAAAAGATAAAGAAACTGATACGATGATCGTAATCTCTGCGGATGTTGTGTTGTACTTCCAGAATGAACTACTTATAGTTATAGTTTAATAAATAGCTGCAGAAACTGAAGTATACTTCGTTAACTAATTGTAATAACTGTTATAATCGTACGGCTTCAGAAAAGACACGTCTAGTGTTTTCTGGAGCAATCTTTAATTAAAAATGCAGTTGTCATTCTGTAGTAGGCCTGAGATGTGTTGGTGTAGATATGGCGGTGTCTAATTGGAAGAATTATTTATTAATTATATTAAACAGAAAATTTCCCAATAGTTTTCATTATTAAGTAGAATATTTCAGCACGAAGGATGTCTCTTATTTCAAATTCAGCATCGTCATTGTTTATTTTTATTGCTTTTTAGACATTCCATGCTATTTGGTTTTATATATTGGTACAAAGGTACAAATTCCATTCGTTAAAAAAGAATATCGTAGGAGGGTTCGATTTGTGATTGTATCACCCCCGCAAACAAATTGCATTCCATGAATGAAAGAAACTACTGCGCAGGTATTATTTTAATACACGTCGGACAACCAAAACTTAAATTACGCAGTATAAGTATTGTACTTCATATTCAAGATTAAAACATTGTTTATGCTATTAAAGTTCATTAACTTAATGTTCTCCTAGAAGTAACCGGTGCTCTATATTTATTTATATATTGTTGTTAGCATTCTTAAACAAATGTGAAAACTCTGAAACTTTTAAAAGATGACTGTGTTTACAATAAACAGTTGCAACTACAAACAAATACAAAAGTTTTTAAAAGCTTCTTATCGTATACTGTAAAACCGGAATAAGCACCTTCACGAGTTAAATGGAAAGAGGATGTAACCAAATGCTTTTACTGCTAACCTAACGGGTATTTACTACAAAAGATCAGAAATTGCTATTGTTGTGCCAGTTTTATAAACACACAATAAAAAATCGCCGTTGTGCAGTTGTTTATAATAAGTGGGCAGGAAGAAAATTGTGAAGGAACACATATACAATATTATATTTCACTATTAAGGGTAGAAATAGGCATTAATGTTAGATTACTACACGTTTTATCTAATAGTGGGCAGAAAAAGGATTTTCATTTATGAAATATAAGAATGGTTTGACATAATTTTCACGAATAAGGTGTTTAATATGAAGTTTCTACTAAGTGTTTTTTGAGAGAGAGGAATATACTTTCTATCAATGAGGTATGAGGGTTATATATTTCCATAAACGAGATTTTAATTAAATATACATTATCCTTCTACAAGATGTCCTGCTTAATAATTGTTGACGTATTTTTTACATCAACCCTGATTGTTACTTGTGTTTGGTAAAAATTACTTTCACAAATCTACTAGTTTAAAAATTCTGTCCTCGTAATTGCTGGCTTATGTTTCTGTGCTCCCTGCCATGCTAATAGTGAGCAGTTACCATTCTTTACACCTTCCATTATTTGTCAAGTAGAATCTACGTTGCAGTAGAAAAAACTTTAGGACATTTAGGATTTCTCCACTTAAGTTACAGATAGTCACACGTCGTGTGATATGATAAGAAAAATTTACGTCTTTTAAATTCGAAATCAATGGACTGCATCCTATACTTCGTTAAGATGTTTCTTTTAAATAATAAACTACAATCGTAAACCTATAAACTGTTTACTCATCAAAATAATATCATGTGTTCTAGAAATATCGTTTACAAGCACCCTGTAAATTATTGTATTTTTGCATTCCACTGGGATTTTTCATTGTTTTAATGGAACGCTCTGTAGATTGTTGTGGGGTTTTCTTCCTCCAATGGATCCCTACCTTTATGGGTACCCTGTATTTTTATGTGCATTACTTTGATTGCTCTCTCTATTTTGTCGTTTACTGAACCATCCTTTATATTGTTATGCTTGAATATTGTTCGAATAGTTTACGGACATCGATCAGTATTAAATACAGTAATATTATTATTTGCACCCTATTTCCAGGGGCCTCTAATGTTTTAAGTATTTATTTTTGTTTATATTTTTATAGATCGACAGTTCTTGGAACTGACACTGCGTTTATTAGTTTCAACAGATACATACAAGTACTATGATCTAAATAAATCTGTTGAATATTTTACTAACTATTATGATTTTGTAAAGATATAAATGAGCAGCGTAGAGATTTCAAGCGCCTGATTGCAGAAATGTTAGCTTTTTTGCGAATTAGATCTCACCGGAGCGACATGATATGATGGATAAAGTTTTGTTTACAACTATGAGGGGCAATTGAAATATATAATGTAACAGGCATTTGTTGTAGACTGTGCGCATCGTTCATTACCATCCAAATAATGTGCAGTTTATGTAATGAAGAAAGGCTTCTAATAACGCGGGGTTTGAGGGAAAGAAAATGTTGATACGGGGCGAAAAGATATGGAACTAATATATAGATTAAACGTGGTATATTGAGTTAAACCCTCATTAACCGGCGCCTTTGATACACGGGTTCGCATAAAACCACAAAACATCAGGAAAGTACAACAACAAAGAAAAATCCGGAAAAACCCTCACGGATTGCACTTTTCTAAACAAATCGAATTTTGCACGCCCTAGTTACACTGAAAGAGGTAGCTTAAAAGGACAAGAGACAAATTTTCGCCGAATATTTAAAAAAATTTGAACCACGTGTTGACACACATCCATACACACGGACGGACACACACAGCAGCGTCTCAAATTGAAGAATTGGCACACGCCCAAGAATGCGAGCCTATTACACTAGAACAGCCCGCTAAAAGTTCGTACGAATACGAAATTACACAAATATCTATGCATATAAGCAATTGCAGGGTTTACTTACCCTTGACTATTAATTACACGAAACTGAAGTAGAAATTGGTAAGTAAAGTAATTACTTCCGGTAGTATATAGCAAACTTTAACTTAAATAAGTTCTTATTCACTGAATAAATAGCGTACATATTAAAAAAGTCATCAAAAAGACATGGAAACAAGTTCTTTCAACTGGGGAAAAGTAATTTCGCTTCTGTATTTATTATGCTTTGAAAGTTTGAAACTTTCTTTTGCAGATCTTAATATTAATCAAGCGAAGTCTTAGAAATAGGTATTTTTTCGGGAAGGAATCTGTCTGATTACATGTAAATTATTTGTTAGGGGTTGCTGCAGATTCCAACATTATCTGCAATCGGCGCATTAACACATTGTCTCTAGACGTACAATTACGTGGATTCTCGTGGGATACGTCAATATAACACTCGACTTTCTGTTCTCCGGTTAATAGCGCTTGTACTAGAAAATCAGTAGAATCCCACAACATTCTATTAATGTTTCTCCAACTAGACCATGTTATAACATTTGTGTACTGGTTGTTCTTTATAGTGATTGTTACAAACAAGCACTATCTTTTGCTAAAGCTTAGACAATTACTGTGTCCAAAGATTTGAGATCGTGCTACTAATTATTATACCCATACAATATGCGGTTGCTCACAATTGTTTTTTCTATAAGATCTTTAAAAAGTCACTGCAATAGTACCCTACAATATATAGCTGATACCATGGAATACGTTCTATACTTGTTTGGTATTTACCTTAATCATCAAGCAAGCTGTGGAAAAATGTAAAAAGTACATTTAACAAAACGATCCTTTTTAATGTAACACTCATTATTTATCATATGTTTGCAGTCAACAATTTCTTTTAATGAAACATTATTAAAATTGTGTGTTAAAAAGGACATCAGCCGTGACGATGACTTTAGAATAATTTTTCTGAATAGACTACGAAATATCACTTTCAAACAAATGATTACTTTTTATAGAATAGCTAAACTTTAGAGAATTACGTATTTATAATAACTGTAATAACATTTTTTTCTAAAACAAGTAAACAATCATACGCATATTATATTGCACAAATATTGCACAAACATTGTTAAACTTTTGCTGAATTATGTGTTGCAAATCACTGGTAAAGTCAATTGATTTACAATAAATCAGCTCTTAAGATAACTCTAATAATCTCTAATAATTGATTATTTTTATTGTTTACTGTATTTTTATGCAAGTTACTGCAACTAAATGACTGTTTTGGCAGCGGACAGTTAATACGGTTCGGATTTAATCAACAGATGCCTAGTGAAGTCACATAATTTGAAACATTGTGACTAATTATTTCAGATCCGAGGGACGCGGGATCGAACCTGGCCAAGGTCAGCGAAATTTTTCTAGCGGGAAAAAATCTGAAAGTGCGCCTTCTGTCGGATAAGAAGCAAAGACGTAGGTCCCGTGTCACTGCTATGTGTGACACGTTAAAAATCACTACTGGGGTTGGAATTACCCCAGATAGGCAAAATTCTTAGTTAGGATGTACAATACGCCAATGATGGCTGTAGTGCTTAGAGATGCTTGGAAAACCGCGTCCTAGATCTCGTTCTTTCGAATACTATACAATACAATACAACTATAATGATTCTATTAAGAATTAAAAATGCAGTAAGATGTAAGTGATGTACATGCCCAATACTGTTATTTGCTATATCACCCAAATATTTACTGTTTTGGAAACCCTTGAGATGACGTAACCGCCCTGCAAATTGGCTTCGTTACGTCGGACCTTCATATTTAGCGTTCTACTAATATTACTTGCTTAGAATAACCGTGTTGTGTACTGCCAGGTCATTGAGTTCTTCATAGCGTTCCTAGACCTGTCTTGATGAGTGCTTTAGGCTCGACTCTGCTTTCAAAACCGCCTGGCCGTCAGACAAGATATAGATCATATCTATATCATGCCTACATAAGACCTTCTATATGAGATATATTTCCGTTTGGAACACCGTCGTACCTGCCAAGAGGAAAGGTAAGTCTTTCTCTTGGTTTCACCCAGTATATACTTGCCTCAGCACTCGTCTCGGTTTTCGAGCTGTCCCTGCACCAGATATGGCTTTCAGGACGAAATGTCTGTCCTTGTGTTCCCCACTCTGCATGATCCTGAATTTTCATCCCGGAGAGAAAATCTGAGGGAAGACGAGATTGGAAACATGCGTCAAACCAGTCAAGAGACTGAAGACTTAGAAAGAGAGAGAGAGAGAGGGGGAGAGAGAGAGAGAGTGAGAGAGAAATATTTTGACTTGATATGGTCCGTTCTCATATCAAGTATGGAGGAGTCCCCTACATTATCAATTAAACTCGTATGTTCTGTTGTCGTACATAAGTTGTACACCGAGTTCTGTAGTATACAAAGTCCCAGTCTGGCCACCCCTCGAATCACAAGATGAAGGGAAAGTGTCTTGCAGAGACTCCTGTGCAGCGGAAGTTATTGCATCGCCCCCGTAATGCCTAGTTTTAGTTTGCTGCTGGTGGCTATTCAACTCCAGATATAAACACTCTGGTGTACATCTAGTGCACCATGCTAGGTCTGAGACCTAATAATTTGTTAAGCGAGGGTAATTTTTCTTTTTTGGTAACGTTTTTAATTTGTTGATTCCATGTAATTTTAGAGTCTAACATAACTCCTAAATATGTTACCTCTCCCAATATATTGATTTCTTTGCTCCAGGTACACAGGTCTCAATCCCTCTATATTCATTCGCGTACATGATAATACGGTGATTTTATGAGGACTGACTCTTAGGCCTTCTCCTTCTGTCCACCTAGTTACTTTATTCAGGTACTGTCGTTCCTTGACTATCTTAACAAACTTCCCTTCAACTCATTCATTCGCGTAGCGTATCAATCTCCTTTCGCTTTTTGTATAAATCTATTAAGTTACACAAATGTTCTTTTCACAGTACGCATTTTTCAATAGATCTGTAATAATTAATATTATTAACAATATCCATAAAGTCCATACTCATACTACAAGTGTCAGTCTAACAGGTAACTAATGCTTGAGATATTCAGCTACAAAGTTGAAAATTCAATAATTTTTTAATGTAACTTGTTTGGGAGCTTTTTTGCATGGGCGCCCGAGGAAATTGTTACAATGTGAATGTATTTGCTTCTTAATAAAGCTTTCTTATGTTTTCAATGCCGTGAAAAAGTGAAATTGCACTTATCAATCAAAAAATTTGAAATTAGGTTGATGATCAATTCGTAGAACTTCTTATAATGCAATTTCGTAAATTCTTAATATTTTTACTAAACAATTAAATATTACATGTTTATAGGTCTGAAAGGGAGACAGGATATTGACTTGCTAATGTTATACAATATAAGTAGTTTTGGAAAATAAAAGTTGAATATGTTTGCTTTACAGAATAACCAGGATCGGTTCTCTGAGAGCACAGTGTTTATCATTGTTTAATTTTTATTCACTTTCCTTATAAACAGAATATATTTTCGTAGCCGCTGCAAGTGAACATATTCGATTTTTCAAATTCTACATTTTCTTCTTTTCTGTATTGTATGCAGTAATGAATAAACATACATACATCTGACTACTCGATAAACTGGTATCTTTTCGTAGAGAGTCTCAAAACAATTTGATTTGAATTAGAATTTCGTTTTCGTTTCGCTTAAACAAATTTAAAATAAAGGTTGTATTAAACCTTTTATTTATGAGTGTACTCTTTTATAGGCATACAAGATGTATAAGTCTGTAGCGTCGTTATCGTGATTATGTTAAAAGGGCGGGAAAGCTCGTTTGTATGCTTTAAAGGGAGGCATTTCAGCTCCGTAGAAACAATTACTGATGGTATACGATTCAAGTTTGAAATAAAACGGTTACTTTTATGTATACTTTGAACCTAACGTTTCAGGGATGCGTTCGTGCTCCTGACTTCCCTTCCAGAACAACAGCCCTATATCAGGAAGAAAGGCAATTCGCCTACGAATCAAAATGAATAAAACATAGTTAGAGTATGTTGATTAAAGTGTGCTTTATTCGTTTGCAATTACTTCGAGTCATTATTTGAAAAGGAAACAGCGACAGCTACAATTCTGTGAACTTATTTTCTGTTGAATGTTAAAATGCTATTTTATATTCTAATTTACCTGCCGTTTTAATTCTGAAATTACACAATGTCTTATAGGTGATAATGCTTAAGCTAACACTTTGCACGGCGAAAAATATGAAAACTTCCGTAAAATTTCTTCCTTTTTTACTGCGGTTCGATGTTGCGTGGTATATAGGATGGGATTAAAGCGATAGCCAAGCAATCAAGACATATGGGACGACTATGACCAAAATCATAGCTAAATAAAATGCATAGCAAGAATTGTAAACGTTATAATAGCAAAGTATAAGAAGGAAGATTATGCCGTGTACCTAGCATTAAGTGAGATTAGAAATTGACAAATTCTATTTCATTTTAGTTATAATAACTGCATGATTTGTAAAACATGCAACACAATGAAATTCCAGAACTTGACAAAGACGGATGGAGCTTTTTAATAGTGTATTACGGTCTTACTGCTTTCATTTTTGACTAAGTACCCATCACCTCAATGTTAACCTACTTTGTCTTAAACATAAATATAATAGATATTTTAAATTTTCTCATATAAAATGATAAAACTTAATAAGTTGCTTAAAACGAATCTATCTAAGTGGTACTTCGTGTGATAACAAAAAAGTGTCCATAAATATAGAGGGATATAGTGTTTAACTTAAACAAGTACAAACGTTTTAGTAAACATAACTATGATCGTAAACCAACCCCTTCAAACATACGGCGAACGTTCTGTTTGGATAATATAAGGTAGAGGTAGAGCTGAAATCTACGTTGAAATGGTAGGATACCTACTGTGGTCATAAAGAACGGAAATAGCATCTACATTAAAACTTGCAAGTATTACATTACTTAAATTACCGAAACAGAATGTCTCGGAAGGGGTTGGTTTTTTGGCGTATGCTTTACTAAATTTACTATAATTGTTCTCGAGAGTTTTACATGCTGAGAAGTTTCTTTACCT
The DNA here is from genome assembly GCA_014611495.1 of Limonius californicus. Taxonomy (NCBI): domain Eukaryota; kingdom Metazoa; phylum Arthropoda; class Insecta; order Coleoptera; family Elateridae; genus Limonius; species Limonius californicus. Next base: position 12,661 of record JABXWE010036023.1, read on the forward strand.
CTTTTACTACTCATTACACGTCTTGAACTAAATTAGCTATATAACAGTCATTTAATTCGATACAGAAATAGCAATATCAGAACAAAGAGAAACACGCAATATTAAAGCATTAAAGATGTCCTCGTCAATAGCCAGCAGCCTCAAAAACAAAATACTTTATGTAAGTAAACGATCTCTTTTATGTCCAGCCACAACCAGTTGTTTGCTTTTTACAGCCTTTCAATTCCGCCAAATGACCAACCCTTTGCTTGATTTATTTTGAATGTAATATGTCTCCTACATGTTTATTATTCGAGTCTAATAAAGCACGGCCTTTTGACCCTTTTCTCTCCACATGCAATCCAAATTGCTAACAGATGCCGTTATTTAGATAGTCATTAGATGCGGAATATCATTTTCATCGTGTAACTCTTCTACAACTTAAGATATGTAGAATGTTGAGAACCAATTTTTAAAAAAGATTAATGCACAGCACCTAAATTCAGGAGTTCTAATCCAGGTAATTACATTATAATGAAACAGAGAAAATTATGCTTGAAACCCGTAAGCCGAGATCTTGCCTTAAGTATCGAATCACCATAAAGACGGACTCATAAACGTGCAGAATTAAGCCCATTAAATTCATTATTTCTAATAAATTAGATAATGTTAGATTCTGTTAACTACACGGTCTATTAAAAAGGTCCGCAGAGATTTAAATTACTAATAATTTACACCAAATGGCAAATTAAGAATATTTTTCTGAATTTGGCCGACTATGGCGACAGTTTTATAGCAGTATACGAATAATCGAAAATAATGTACCTATTACAAGGTTAAAAGAAGCGTAGCTAAAAGTGCATGTCGAATATCCCGCTTCAATGAATTTAAGTAAGTAATAAATCGTAATATCGCTATTTGAAATATCTGCATTTAAATTGCATACGCATCAAACAAAGAAATAAACATAATGTGAATAACTGCTAAATTGTTATATACCGTGTGTTTCACTTCTCACGTTCACACCCTTGTATTTTTCCTATTTGTTTGTCGATCAATATCGAATTTTGGTCAATCATAATATCCGTTTTTTACAATCTTAAAATTATTTTACTGCAAACCAGTAGCCTACTGCGATCAAAAATGATGCGAAAAATGAAAAATCTTAGTAGGAATAGTTTTATTGAAAAAATTATTAAGAAAGTTGATCAGCATCACAAGAACAGACCGATAGTATATTACAATAGTACTATTATTGTAGCAAAAAAACTACAGTAACAACAAAAATTAGCTTAATAAATTAAGTTATAACCCTTTCCACTAAACCTTCTTCAAACCTGATACTATTTTCGATCGGCTTTCTGTTATAAATAACTTTTCCCAGTAGTTCTTGCGTTATTTCGCGACATGCTTGGACAATTTTAATACAGAGGTATTCTCTGTTTTGATTAACATCATTCGAAAATGATCTCCTCAAATACATGTACAAAGGCATTTTATCAAGTGATCTAGGTGGCGAAAAAATTATTATAACCTATCCAGCGAAAAGGATAATTTTGGTTTAACCAATAGTGTACAACAATAGTATTATTGAGGCATCTAATTGCACGTACAAATTCCTTCCAACAATACTGGTAACTATTCTATAGCATCTTGAGATTTTGTGTGAAGAAACTTTAAAAACGCTCGTGATTTTAAATTCTTTTTCATGGCACTCTTAGTAGAGATAACAATGGAATTTTCATTAGCTTATCATTAATTAATTAATTAAGCAAAAAAATTCGAAAAATGTATAAATAGTGATGGGGGTTTAGTGGAAAGGGATATAATTTTATTCAATAGGCTTATTTTCAATAAATAAATAAATAAATAAAAAATAACCACATATAATCATCTAACATGTTCAAAGAAAACAAATAAACTTACCTAGTAAGAGGAACCAGCAAAATTACAAAATTAAAAGATCAAAACTATTGCGTAGGAAAAATATCACAATAAATATAAAATCGATTTACATTCCCAGTCAGGCGTATATAAAATTCTTTGTAATAGTTGCCCAGCTTTTTACATCGGCAGATCCATTATTACTAGGATCAATGAACACTTTTCAAATTCAACTTCCGTTGTTATGGAAACAAATAGTAGGTAGTAAATTGAGTAGCCTACATTTAGGCGCTTCTTAAAGAATCATTGAGAAGCTCTATCCCTGCAAGGAATGACTTTTGACCATACATTTATTAACAAGTAATTTTTGTTTCCATGTATACTTTAAGCGCTACAAGTTTGTCCCTTGCTAAAATGTATGGAAACGGTCAAATATCTTGGAAACGGTACATCGGAATTCTTTAAGATTTGGCACAAGACTATAAGCAGTTAAGTTCTACTATCTGTAATATTTACAACTTTATATTATCATTTGTTTTTCAGATCCAAGGCTAACTTGATTTTTTTAGGTAGCAAATAACCAAACGTAGTTAGCTGCATGATAAGAGAAGCGCTCACAGTTTTCGTATGCATACGGCAAACAATTTGTCACAAAGGCAATTTTGTATGGGCATTAGAAAAATGTGTAATAAAATGGCGACTAATTTTGTGAGGGAAACGCTTATATAGCGACCAATGCAGAGTTAGAAGAATTATACCGTCCTATTTAATTAAAAATTCAAAATTTTGAGATCATATACTGTATTTCAATTCATTCAGTGTGCCATTGAAAATCGTTCTTCGTACCACGTCTGATATAGGTAGGTTGCCTGTGCTAGACATTTTATATCAAGAACGAAAATGCAATAAACTTCTAAAATATTCCTTTTATTATACCTAATTTGGAACATACACACAAAGTTTGCTTCAGAAGTAATAGTTTCTTTTTAACTTTTTTGTTGCTCTTATCTATAATTTAGCAAGATCTTCTTCAATGTGTGCTTCTTACGAATACACACATGTCCGCAGCAGTTTTCTTATTCCTGGTAACAATTCGGGAAGTCTTGTTCCGTTAGGTTATTTAGAACCTGTGCCGCTACGTTTTGAACGTTGTCTATTATACCGTAATGATGACAGGACAACCGTTGTTTACTTTTCGGAAATCCAAAATAGTAACAGTAAGCCATATTTGAACCGCAATGTGCGTGTAGGAGCCAGGAATTTCATTAGCAGCTAAAAATTCGCTTATTCGATAGTAAAGTGTGACTTGGGGCATTGCCGTGATGCAAAATCCAAGAGACGACGATATTATGTCATACAAGTGGGTACATTTTCTTCAAAATCTCAAGGAATTTCCTATAAAAGGCTTGGTTCACCGTCCGACCCTGCAAAATGAGTTCTTTGCCAACGAATCCACGACAATCAAAGAAGACGTCATCATCTTGATTTTTATTTGCTCATGCGAGCTTTCTTTGATAGGGGTAATGGTGACACGTGCCACTTCGCGCTTTGCCTTTTTGTTTCAAGATCGTATTCAGATAGCCATGCTTCATTTCCTGTTAGTACCCTGTGTATGAAGTTTGGTTTGGTGATGAACCATCCAACATTTTCTGCGCAGACTATTGCGTTTTTGTTGAGAATCGGCTTCGTACAAATTTTCTCATGCCTAGTACGTCGGTGAAAATTGGATGGAAGGAATTCTTACTAATTTCTATCTCATACGCAATTATTTTGATTGATATGGAGCTTGGCGACCGTCTAGGGCGGTGTTCACCTTGAATGCGGTTTTTGAAAACTTTGTAACATGTGAATACTTGTGCTGTTCACAAAGCAGTATCTCCATATACTGTTCTTAATATTACAAGCATTTCTGAAGCTGTTTCGTTGAATTTAAAGCCATTACGTAACGTTGTTCGATTTTTCCTGCATTTTTGGTGTGACACTCTAACGAACACAATTTCAAACAGCTAAAGATCACAACATAGTAGCTAGCGGAGCAAACTGTTGCAGCTGTTTATTTAGCATGTTATGCAACACATCAATACCTACCATACTGACGCAGGGTACTCACACAGACAGTCAAACATTCATTATGACTTCTATCACAAACCTCGTATAGCTATCTATAGAAAACAGATTTCCTACGTAGATCACGATTCAGTAAGTTACGTAAGACAAAGCTTCGTCTTTAAATGCCTATATTCAGTTTTTCGTTGTTTACGTGAATATTTTGCAGTTGTATAAAATTTTTAGGTTACTTACCATATAATCAAATAAACGAGCACAAAATAAATAATTTATTTGTTTAATAAAAGATGGGACAATCAATACATATACAATTTCCTTGTTATAATATGAAAAATAGAAAATATGAAGTACAGGCAGATGTGGATTTATCATAAGTTGAAAATTCCCTTACTTACTTGAACATAAAATGCCAAATGTATAATAAATAACAGTTGCAATATAAGGCCACCAAATGTTAAAATGCAGTCCATAACTTGAAACACAATCCTAGAGTGTCAAGAGAATCGTCTCACGAAATTTTGCAAAAATCATACGTAGTATTCCATTATGTATAATTATGCTTTACTTGCTAAACACAAATTAAGGAAATAAAAAATGTTCGTGTAGATTGATTATATGTCTATAAGAACGAGTATATACAGCATGTTCTGAAACTAAATAAACCGCTTACCTGCAGCTTCCTGAGGTGACACAGTAATTAAACCAACCATCATTTATTTTCTTGTCCCACTGCTGGGCATCGGCCTCTTCTCAGCCACGTGCTTCTCCTCAGCGCTAAGGTAGAAACACGAGGGACATACAGTTTAACGGCGAATCCGAACGACAGAAATTCCAGAGGTTTTTAACATTAAGATCTTACGGTTGCAAACCGGATTGGGAAATTGTGTATGGTGGGTTGCAGTATAAGATTTTTATAAATCTGCATAGTTTTGCTTAGGTTTGGACCCCAAGCCAGAATCGACGTTTTACTCAGAAATCGAGCACTCTACAAACTGAGCCACCACCACATCAAACACACCTTAGTACAAATGTGCTTCCTTAAGAAGTTATGGAGCATTAAGGGGATCCTCAAGTGACTTGGTAACCAAACTTAAATAAAATTTTCACATCGACAAACCATTATATTAGTTTCCCTGTAGTCCCTGGGTCTTAGAACCGTCTACCTGAACGCCGGAAAGCTAACTGCAGCTAATTTTAATAGCAATACGTAACAATGAAACAAAGTTTTGGCATTGTTATGATTGTAAGATAATTAAATAAATCTTGATATTGGGGCTATGTTCTTTATGTTCTTAACGAATGATAGTTTCTAATAAAATTAAAAAATTAAAATAAAGTAAAGCCACATATGTCGTAAAAGTAGATTCATTTCATCGGATGTTTGCACTTCTTTTGACAATTTGTTATCAGTGGTTCTTATACATTTTCTGATAATTTTTCCACCTTGTTTCAAATTTGGATATGTTATCTACGAGTTAAAATCGCCTATGGAAAAGTCGCCTATTAACATAGACACGGTGACAATAGAAAACGCTTATTTTAAGTCACTTTAATAGCCTCTTAAAGAAGGGGAAAGTATTTTTAACTTTTAGCATTTTGAGAATCTGCAGAATTTGCATTGATATGCATCTGTCTATACTCTGTCTTAGAGGTTTACCTGTCTACCGCTTTAGCGCATCTATATTTCTTATACATTTAACAGCTGATTCTACCTTCACTCAGACCTATTAGTCTTAGAGTATCTCAACACAAACATAAACAATTAAGAGTTTTCATATTCACTTGGTGTTTAAGTAATGCCTAGAAGCGAGACAGATGAATATTAGGGCGTTTGGTTTACACCAGAATATTTGTAAATTCTAGCTCCGCACGTTTTGATCGCTTTTTGTTTGGAAACACCCTTAAAACTGAATGCTAGACGAAATTATTGCTCCTGAAATAATTTTCACGTAGTTATCGCTATCACAAGCATCTAACGAGCTGCTACATAACAAAACAAAAGAACTCAAGTTTATTTTATTACATTTTTCTGTTAATAAGTATAGTATTATAAGTTTTAGACTGTAAATATACAGTTTTAACATCTTCAATAGTAGGTGTAATGGATAGCAAATATTTGCAATCTCTAAGGTGTCACTATAATCGAGTTGGACATGGCTAAAGTGTTTAGCTGTATTCCAAAGGTTTAATACTTTCTCTAAGGATTAAAAAATTAATTTAATTTTTATATGACGGTCTTTAAATAACAATTTGATGGGTGTTTTCCCTAATTTTCTGCATTTAAATTTTCAATTTTTGCAATTCTTAAAAAATATTGTGACGCACTGTGTAATAAAATCAATGACCACGATTATGACTAAAGTGCAATGCAAATATTGTACGTAATAATGTGAAACAGGGACGTCTCTTATGAATATTTGTTTAACATACTCCTAATTGTATTTTTGCTGCGAAGGCTTAACAAAGCCTCCAATTAATAAGCCTATCACGCCTGGATATTTCACCGGATCCCTATCTTCTACAGGGCAAATCTTTAACGTGCAATGACATGGCCCATTTACATTAATTAAAAACAAGTTTATATCCAGAATCAAAACTTGCGTTTTAAGTTTTATCAACGTGAGCTCTGCTTTATTTTAAGAGTTAATGTAATGAAATGACGGAACTAAATAAATAAAATCTTGTAGTTGCACCCAAGCCACCTTAATGACAATGCAGTTTCTAAAATGTTGCTTTTGTCCTGTTATATTCAATTTGCTTTAGGCGGCTGTTTATTTCTGGAAACGCCGAGTGCGCCAGTACAATCAACTTACCTGCTACAATTTATATCCTGTGCTTACAGATAGATATAGACCCTCATGCAAGGAACTAGGCGTTTTGAATGTATTTTTATATCGGGAAATGGATTCGTACTGCAATGAGTAGTACTTACTCGCTGTCTGGTTGATATGTTGAATAATAATGAGTGTTAAAAATGAGGAAAAACCTTCTCATGATCTTTAACATGTTTCCAATAATAATCTCTACAGTGGTTGGTTGAAGTATACCAACACAATTTCGCTTTGACTTTATACAACTAGAAGTATCGGATAATGTAACGTGAAAACTTGAGCCGAATACGAATACCCTTAGAGTAAATTTGTATTAGGTACTTCTGGTGTAACCGGAAGTAATAACAATGTCTAAATTTTAAATGGTTATGTATATTTTATTATTTCGTATCTGTTCAATGATGTTTTTCTTTTAAAGCAAACATTTTACAGGTAACTAAAATTTGATAGGTCTTCTAGATCCTTGTCAGGTTGTAACATTCAATAACACTTGTTTTAACTTCCGAACGCGGAGTCTCTTAGCTTATTATCTCGATGACCTTCTTCTAAACATCTAAATTTTGAAGTTCATCAGAGTCGGAGCACTTGTTTCGGAAATCTCGACTATTACAATTGTGTATACGCAAACACACACACAGATATACATTTTTTAAATAATCTTATTGCCTTTCATCAAAGTCGGAGCAGCCGTTTCGGAAATCTCGCCTATTACAGATGCATATACGGAAACACCCACAGACATAGACTTTTTTAAACCCATCTCATTGGCTTTCATCAAAGTCGGTGCAGCCGTTTTGGAAATTTCAACTATTACAAATGTATATAAGGAAATACCCACAATCATAGATTTTTTAAACCATCTCATATGCTTTCATCAAAACCGGAGCAGTTGTTTTGGAAATCTTAACTATTACAATTGTGTACGCGCAAACACACACATTTATACATATTGTTTACAACCATCTCATTGACTTTCATCAAAGTCGGAGTAGCCGTTCCGGAAATCTCAACTATTACAATTGTATACACTCAAATACACACAGACATAGCTCTTTTTAACCATATCATTGGTTTTAATCAATGTCGGCGCAGCCGTTTCGCAAATCTCGACTATTACAATTGTATACACTCAAATACACACAGACATAGATTCTTTTAACCATATTATAGGCTTTAATCAATGTCGGAGTAGCCGTTCCGGAAATCTCAACCAATACAATTGTATACAATCAAATACACACAGACATAGATTTTTAACCATATCATTGGCTTTAACCAATGTCGGCGCAGCCGTTTCCGAAATCTCGACTATTAAAATTGTGTACACGCAAATACACACAGACCGATTTTTTAACCATGTCATTGGCTTTCATCAAAGTCGGAGCAGCCGTTTCGGAAATCTCGCCTATTACAGATGCATATACGGAAACACCCACAGACATAGACTTTTTTAAACCCATCTCATTGGCTTTCATCAATGTCGGTGCAACCCTTTACCCACAGACATAGATATTTTTAAACCATCTCATTTGCTTTCATCAAAGTCGGAGCAGCCGTTTCGGAAATCTCAACTATTAGAATTGTGTACATGGAAATACACGCAGACAGATTTTTTTAAACCATCTCATTTGCTTTCATCAATGTCGGTGCAGCCATTTCGGAAATCTCGACTATTACAAATTTATACTAGCAAACACACACCGTCAGACATTTTTTGAAAACCAACTAGGCTCTCTAGAGAAATCAAACGGCTATTTTCCTAAAATCTCGTAATAGTTTTTCACAACGTTAATATTTTGTCGCTGGACTTGGAGTTTGTTTTATGGTCTATACCTGTTTGTTTTAGACAATACAGATTAAGTTCGCCAGTATGGGTTGAGTTGTTAAATTTGTTTAATCTTTGTTGCTTCTAGCTTTTCATTTGGTATTTTAGTTGTAATAAAATAAACTCTGCTTTGTTATAGCGATTTAGTATTCAGTAATTTACAAACCTATTTAATAAGATGCATGTTTAAACCAATGATGATTTATAGTGAGCGCATGTAGCACAAAGTGAAATGAAAAGTAAGACAAATCTTCACATAATGAAAATAAAGGTATTTTAAATGATTATTGGGTCTATTCCGTAAACACATCGAAAATTTATTTGGTTTTAGCGATTTTTGTTAACTGTTTGAAGTAATGTCATAGTTATAGCAATGCCGTTCTAAGGAAAGAAAAAGTTGCATTTCCCGCAGCTTGTTGATTAGGGAAGGCCAACGATGTACATTCTGGGGCAGAAGTGTCTTAAGATTATGTTCATACAGACTAAAGTTCATAAGCTGAATGTTAGGTAAATACATACATTAAATTTTACCTACATAAAGCAATACTTCACCTATATTGTTAAAGAATATTCTTT
>JABXWE010036024.1:0-27029 GCA_014611495.1 Limonius californicus
TTAATAAATCTTATATTGATGATAGCGAACCAGGGATGATGTGAGATGGGATTTGGAGCTTTCTATAATCTGTTTCTTTTTTGGCTTAAATCAATTCCAAAACATGTATTAGATCATTTATTTATTTTCTTTAGAGTAGAACGGAATAAAGAGTAATTCCTATCCATTGCATGCGGTGTCCGATGGTTGTTAGATATTGTGTAATTTATTTGTAGATAGGTTGTGTTTGAAAATGTTGATCCTTATTGGTAGGAGGAAAAAATGAAAATTTATTTATTAGTTACGATAAAAATCAGAAAAAAACAAGAGGTGTGAATTTATGTTCTACGTATAAAAGTCGAAATTATTATTTATTAGTTACGATAAAAATTTGAAAAAGAAAGAGGTGTGCATTTAAGTATCTCGTATAAAAAGTTAAAATTAACATTTAATTGGTTACGAGAAATTAAGAAAAGTAAAGAAGGGTGTTTTTATGGATATGGTATAAAAGTCTTGGTATAGGATAGCTGTTAAACGAGTTTTTCTACGATTGTAAAGGTTTTTGTAAGCTGCAGAATAAAGTTTTTAATGAGTGGTGGATATATTTTTGAAGTGGTACTTAAACAAGAATAATTTCTTGTGAAAGTGTAACTACAATTTACATTCAGGAGAAGTTGGAGATGTTAGTAGGTGTTAAAGTTTAATCAGAAGTTTGGAAAGACGTTAATATTGGAAAGCTATGGACAGCTGGTAGAAGTGTTTTGGGCCAGTATGGAAAGATCTACTGAAGAAAGAGGTTAGTGAGTAGTTTTTGTGGCGTCGAACAAGGTTGATGATACTTTAAACTAAAATTTTGACTATAATCGAGAAGATTCAGTTGTGTTTATTATTTCTTTAATTTGTAATCTTGAAATTTGTAAAATTAGGGAGCATCCATGTAATGGATTGTAAATTCAGACTTCATTTATGGAAATTATTGAACATTTATTACTTTGTCTAAATTAAACAGGTTCATAGAATACTACAAGTCCGTAATACAGCATACTACCCTGAGAGTCTCTTATAGTCGTGGTATTGGATGTGAATTACCTTCATTAATTTTAATATGTTATTCTCAGTAATTTCTTTCTGTGGTTGCTGAACGTTTTAAGGTGGGGGCATACACAACAATATATATATATATATATATAATAAGTTACATGCGTTAAATTTAAATGAAGATTTGGCGGTATAACTAGTACTGCTCTCGTGTGGTCAAAAATGACAACAAGAGGATCGAATCAGCTATGTTTACCTTATTTCTATTGCTATAAAGTCCAACATTTCGATATCCCAGAATAATTACCAAAGAGTAAGTGGGTCTTTTACATTTACGTAATTGTCTATGTTAAATAGTTTTCTCGTTAAGTTATTTTGGCTTCGGTGGTACTGTACGAGATACATTTTGAAGAATTGGTATTGGTACTATTGGTACCAACTTTGTATATCGGTTGATTGACGGTATACTATAAGCCGTCATGCGATAAATAGGCAACCCAAAATACATCCCATAAGGTATTGCTATACCATATCTGTATTTTTATTGGCAGTATTATGAATCAGATATGCCTGTTTGGTATGATTGGTATTTTATTCTACTCAACTTTTAAATAAAGTAAGTGTAAACAAAAACAACAAAAGTCTTATATATATTATGAAACGCTATGTATAACAATTTACTAATTTCGAAGCAATCTGGCCAGCATATCAAACAGTCATCGCTGATTCATAATACCACCAATAAAAATTTTGATATCGCAGTACTCTGCGGTATATATTTTTGGTATGCTGCACTTGTACTCTTCCATAAATCATCACCCTGTATTATAGGTATCTTCGGTAAAACGAAATGGGCAAAGTTTCTTGAAGAAAGATCTTTAGTTTTTAATTTTAAAGTTAATTTCCCGTGCTTTTTTGAGTGTATTAGCTCATGTTGCCTATTTTTAGTGACCACTTTACCAAAGTTCTTTTAAGGAAAATGTGGAATGATATATGGAGGTTGCTTGTAAGGATTATACTTTAAATTCAGAAAATCAGTTTACTATTTATTTTGTTGTTGTATATGTGTCCTTTCTCGAAATTTTGAAATGATCACTTTATAAACAAAACTGAATATAAATAGTAGCTAAACATAAAATTAGTTTAAGACTCATATGAGACAATGTAAACACAGCTGATTTGCCAATTTCGGTCGCATGGGAGGCGGGAATTGTTCAAGCGCCAAGATTTCTATTTGAATCACCCATAGATTTAAAATTTCTATTGGGGAGAGTGAATCCAACGTCTAGAACCTATCAAAAATGTAGATAATCATATTGTACAATAAAAATTAACAAAAAAAAACATACATTGAACACCTATTTAAATGAGTAGCCTCTCCTTGTTTTAGGTAGATTTGATTATTCAAGAGTACTTTGTTCGTTTTCTTTTTAGATATCTCTGATATTATTGAAAATAAAAATATCACATAGTATATCAATTAACTCAATGAAAAAGTACCTATCGAATGTTATAAAAATATATATGGTGTTCTATGTGAAATAATGAAGTTAACATGAAATTCGGAAAGACTGAAAACGTGGCAACATTGGCGATATCATTTTCGAATCCGCCATATTTTGAAATCACCCTGTACGAAAATTCATAAAAATCTAAAGAATGGTTACCGAGATATATGGATGGATTCATACATTTTATTAACTCGGTATACAGGTATTTCAATATCAGTAGCAGCCTCGTCACAGCTTCAATAATTTAATTAACAAATTGCAATTTGTTTGCACTAAAACATATGTACGGACGTCATAACGTTGTTTAAATGCAAACACCTTCCATTAAAAGATTTAAGTTATGAGTTAGACTGTAGGCATTAATGAATCGTGAAATTGGCAAACCTGCAACTTAATGGTGCTTGCAAAATAACGTAAATATTCGCCCATGATTAAAGTTACACAATGGAAACAATAATTACTCGACGTCATTTTAAACCCAAGCAGGGAAATATGAATTTCAAAGGAATCCCATTGTAGCAAATGCACAGAGAAGCTGGTTCTTTCAACAAATATTTATTCAAGTTAGAAATATATCGGACATGAAATTAATGGGATCTGATATGATCAACATTGGTTTTCTTGAATTTCTTATCCAGTCTATTGTTTTGTTAATTTAATATGTATAACTTTAACGAAAAAGACAAATGAAGTCATCCTTTCGGGCTTAGGCTGCGTCGTCGTAGAATTGATGTTTACGTTTCGCTAACCGTTGCAGGTAGTATTATCAAGGCGTAATAATGTTGCCTGCAACGGTTAGTGAAACGTCAGCACTAATCAATTCTACGACAACGCGGTCTAAGCCCGAAGAGATGAATTCATTTGGCACAAACCGCGAATGCCTGAAACTGCATAAAGGGATAAATATTATAGAGATGCAATACCCTTGAAAGCAAGTTTATAATCGCAAGTTTGTCTGTTTAATTTATTGGAACTTTTTTCTGTTTTGTCAAATAGGGATATAATTTTATGGTTGTATATTTTAATTTCTTGCTATTTTTACAGTTAATGTAGTGTCCAAAACCCCATAAATGAAAGAAGAAGCTCAAAAAAGTTTGTCTGCCTGCCTATAGATATATACAGGGTTTCCAGGTAATAACGAACAAGTTCGACAGGGTGTCAATTGGGATCGTTTAACGAACAATGGAAATACATTTGAAAAGGTCCCTGGACTCTGGGCTGTTTTCGAAATAAGTATTTTAAATTTAATAAAAAAAATGTGGCAACATTGCTAACCATAGCTTGCAAATAATTGCATAAATACATGAAAAAGGAAGCGAAAAATCGTGGAACGTGCTATATTTAGTTTAAATAAATTCCCTAAAAGCTGCAAATAATTCAGTTAAATAAAAAAGGGAAGTATTTTGAAAATTATTTGAATATATTGTATTGTTCACTTAAATAAAATAACGTACATCGAGATCATTACCTATTGTACACCCTGTATACATGTGTGGTTAAGGACATCATCCAAATAAGCACTTTTTTGGCAAACAGTTTATTAATAACTCCAAAATAGTATATAAATCGATTTTTGCCAATTTAAATTCAATATTAATTTAAACACTTTTATTTTTGATCGAAGCTTTTCTCCTGATGACTTTTACAATAACAATGCTGCAAATTATGTGTTACATACAGGGTGTCCCGGACCAAGCGAGGCAGATGCTGCAACTTATGTGGCACTACATGGTGTCCCGGACCACGTAAGGCAGATGCTGCAAATTATGTGTTACATACAGGGTGTCCCGGAACACTTGAGGCAGATGCTGCAAATTATGTGTTACATGCAGGGTGTCCTGAACCACGTGAGGAAGATGCTGCAAATTATGTGGCACATACAGGGTGTCCCGGTCCCCGGACCACGTAAGGTAAATGCTGCAAATTATGTGTTACATACAGGGTGTCCCGGACCACGTAAGGGCGATGCTGCAAATTATGTTATATACAGGGTGTCCCGGAACATGTGAGGCAAATGCTGCAAATTATGTGTTACATACAGGATGTCCCGGAACATGTGAGGCAGGCTTATGCAAGATACATGAAAAACCGTGTAACTAAGTGAAACAGTATATTATATATACTAAGCGAACAGCGACTAATTACTTTCAATATTGTTTCCACCAAAACCGAAAGTTGTGTTAATTATTTGCTTCTAAACAGGACGCTGGCTGGCAGTTGTTCTGGTATTATTTTTTAGGGAATAATTTTTGCTTTACAGAAATGCCAAATATAGTGTCCTATATACCGTTATAATTGAATAATTTTCGAAAGAGAAACAATTTGTGTATTAAGGGGATCCTAAACCGACACAAATAGCAATCAAAAATTGAATGTACCTTTTACATCTACAAACCATTATGTTGGAAAGCGAACTGCAGGTAATGTAAAAGACAATACGTATAACATACGGCAAAATATATTGGTAACGGCCATTCTTCTGTTTGTAAGAAAATTAAATAAATATTGATATTGCGGTTGTGTCCTTTATGATCTTAAAGAATGATAGTTTATAATAAGGTGAAAAAATCACTAAATTAAGTTCCCACATATCGTAAACGTATGTTTATTTTACAGCAGTTTAGCACTGCTTTTGGCAATTTTCCCAATTCTTATGATTATTTCGATAATTTTTCCAAACTTGGAAAGGTGGTGGTGGTTCCACTATGACGGCGCTCCATGGCATAACGTACAACTTGTGACAAATTTTTGCAGCAAAGATATGGAAATAACTGGATTCTTTGATAACGAATTAAACTTTGAACTTGGTATTAACGGCGCAAATAGGACGCAAAATATTTGCCAAAAAATAAATTACTAAATCCGAAATTGTTTCGTCAACTTCACGCTTGAGATACTAATTATTCTAATCTTTTATAAGTCGGTTACGAATTAAAATTTGAACTTGGTTTTAACGGCGCAAATGAGCGCACATAGGGCGGAAAATATTTGCAGAAAAAAAATTTCAAAAATCAGGGTAAAGTTGGCGAAACATTTAGTTTTTTCATTATAACTTGGCAACGAATGGAAATTTGAAATAGGTTTTAACGGCGGAAATGAGCGCAAATAGGACGCAAACTATATACAGAAAAAAGTTTTTACTAAATTCGAAATTTTTTGCCAACTTCATGTTTGCGACACTGATTATTCTAATCTTTTGTTAATATATTAATTTAAACTTGGTTTTACCGGCGCATATGAGCGCACATAGGACGCAAAATATTTACAGAAAAAAAATTTCAAAAATCAGGGTGAAGATGGCGAAACTTTTAGTTTTTTCATTTTAACTTGGTAACGAACGAAAATTTGAAATAAGTTTTAACGGCGCAAATGAGCGCAAATAGGGTACAAAATATTTACAGAAAAGAGTTTTCAAAAATCTGCAATGAATTCTTCAGCGTGAAGTTGGCGAAATATTTAGTTTTTTCATTATAACTTGGTAACGAATGAAAATTTGAAATAGGTTTTAACAGCACAAATGAGCGCAAATAGGGTGCAAAATATTTACAGAAAAAAGTTTTCAAAAATCTGCATTTGTTTCGCCAGCGTGAAGTTGGCGAAATATTTAGTTTTTTCATTATAACTTGGTAACGAATGAAAATTTGAAATTGGTTTTAACGACGCATATGAGCGCAAAATATTTAAAAAAATAATTTCAAAAATCTGCAATTGTTCCAAGAGCGTGAAGTTGGCGAAATGAAAATGGAAATGATTTAAAATACGACATATGTTTTTAGGGCGCAAATTGGGGGCAAAACATTTACATCTTTTTCATAATTTGCTCCCAATGTTGTTTCGCCAACTTCACAGACCTATTGTTTCGGCATATTTTTCCGGTTTTCTTTACAGAAAAATAGGATTATCAAATCCACACAATCTTTAAAAGTGACATTTCTTAGTAGCAAGTCAGTTAAAATATAAATTTTAGGGTTTGTGAAAATGGTAGTCTGGTAATGTTCAAGCTCAAACTGCCCCCCAGTACATCCAACTTTGTTTGTCCTCACCTTCCCACATAATCTTTACTTACTTCTATTGTAATTGAAGCGAAATTGTACCGTTCTTACATGTCGAATTATATTTTCCATAATTTTCATTTCTATCAAATGTTCATTATGCGTGCAACATTGGCATATAATTGTCTGCTGGCGTTATGAGAACTGGAAGGAGCCTAAATCTCAATCGTTAAAATGCAGGAAAAGAATTACGCCAAGAACTCTAAATTCTTGAAAAATACTTCTACTAGCTGGTCTAGCATACCTGCACTGACAGAACATAAACTATTATAACTCTTTTAAAGCCGCTTATGTACAATCAAATTTAATAAAAGGACCAGAACAATGGATTTAGTATTTTTTACGTGCTGCATTGTTGGCAAATCTAATAACAAGCTAAATTCAGTTTGTACAAGAAAGCAACGGTTTAATCATTAATTGCATGGTGACGGTTCCTGAATTTAAAATTAATTGCTTTTCAGAACATTTGCGTTACAATGAATTGTTAATTTTGGCAACTATTTAAATACCGCGGATGCCATCTTTAACGCAACCGTTATCCAGCAAGAATACAATAAAAATCGTTACGGTAGCATAAAGAAGAGAGAATTTTACAGCTCTCGCTTTATGAAGTCGTAAAGAGTTAAGAAATTGCAAATGAAGACTTACCCCGGAGTTCTGTCGCTGGCTATCCCGGAATCCAAGTCGATATCGGCGCCCTCCCCGTAGCACTCGTAGCTTTCCCCGTCTGATAGCGAGGAACACTGGCTTTTGCTGGCGTCCGTAGGCCGTGGACTTTCCGGAGGGCTTAGAACGAAGCGAGGCTCCGGGCCTGCGCTACCGTTTCCGGGTGTTGCGTCTTCCGTTGCTGCCGTTATGGGCGACATCATACTCTCTGGAAATACCAAACCATAAATTTATTGTAATTTGCATTATAATTTATTATGGCATATGAAAGTACAGTACGAGCATAAAATCAATAAAGGTTGGTTGTGAAAGACTAAATATGTGTCTTTAATAAGCCATACAGTTTATAACATTTACTAGAATAATATTATTTATTATTATAGAAAACTAAATGTTTATTTCTGAATGTACAACAGAGCATCCCTACGATTTTCGTGTAAGTTTTCAACTTGGTAAAAGTAATCGTTTGAATTGCTTGGCAAACCTGGATGGATTCTGTACAAGTTCTTTCAAGATATTTGTAACGAGCGGTGCCTCTCTGTCACTAAGTTGGAGTTTTTGTTCCATATTAAGAAAATGTAACTAAATAAAGATGTCCGTAAGACGACGCCCGGATATATTTAGAAAATGCATACTGTACGTGTTCGTAGATATTCAAAAGATTATAATTTATTCTTGGTATGTGCTGCAAGTCTGCTTTTAGTAGGAAAATCCTATTAAGAAAACCATATGGTACATGTAATGTGCATATTATTAAATCTATTTATTTGTTGTTTTATACATTATTTATATTGAATATACTGTTATTTTGTAAAGAGGAAGTAAAAATTCCAATGTAGTGATAGCTCATATAGCTCTAATTATTAAACTTCTCAATGTGTAATATAACATTACGATTTTCGTGAAGGTTTCTTTAAGTCTTTTCGACTTGGCAAAAGTGAGCATTTGAATTACTTGGCAAACTTAGATTGACACTATGCAAGTTCTTTCAAGATATTTGTAATGAGCGGTGCCTGAAGGTGTCTCCCTGTCACTAAGTTGTAAAGTTGTAGTTTTTGTTCCATATTAGGAAGTAACGATACTGCAACTAAATAAAGGTGTTCGTAAAACGACGGCCAAATACATTGGGAAAATGCATACCGTACGTGTTCGTAGATATTCAAGAGATTATAATTTCCATTTGGTATGTGCTGCAAGTCTGCTTTTAATAGGAAAAACCTATGAAGAAAACTGTATGGTACATGCACTGTGCATATTGTTAAATTTATCTACTTGTTGCTCTACACATTATTTATTTTTTAAATAGGAAATAAAAATTCCAATGTAGTGATAGCTCATATAACTCTAATTATTAAATTTCTAAATGTGTAATATACCATTACGATTTTCGTGTAAGTTTCTTCAAGTCTTTTCAACTTGGTAAAAGTGAGCATTTGAATTTCTTGGCAAATCTGGATTGACTATATGCAAGTTCTTTCAAGATATTTGTAATGAGCGGTGCCTAAAGGTGTCTCCCTGTCACTAAGTTGGAGTTTCTGTTCCATATTAGAAAGTAACGATACTGCAACTAAATAAAGGTGTTCGTAAGACGACGGCCAGACACATTGAGAAAAGATATACCGTACGTGTTCAAAGATATTCAAGAGATTATAATTTCCATTCGATATGTGCTGCAAATCTGCTTTTAATAGGAAAAACCTATGAAGAATATGGTATCATGGTATCCATATGGTACATGCAGTGAGTATATTATTAAATCTATCTAGTTGTTTTCTAGACATTATTTATATTGAATACTCTTATTTTTTAAATAGCAAGCAAAAATTACAATGTAGTGACAGCTCATACAGCTCTATTTAATAAACTTTTCAATATATAGTATAACATCCGCAGGGATTATGATTTTCCTGTAAGATTCTTCAAGTCTTTTCAACCTGGTAAAAGTAAGCATTTTTATTGCTTGGCAAACCTGGATGGACAATATACAATTTCTTTCAAGATATTTATATTGAGTGGTGCCTTAAGATGTCTCCATGTCACTAAGTTGGAGTTTTTGTTCCATATTAGAAAATAACGATATTGCAACTAAATAAAGGTGGTCATAAGACGGCGACTCTACACGTTTAGAAACACCGAACGTGTTTGTAGAAATGAACAAGATTATAATTTTTATTTGATATGTGTTGTAAGCCTGTTTTTAACAGGAAGAAACACATGGAAAAACCATATAGTACATGCAGTATGAATATTATTAAACCTATGGTGATCTACACAATTCTTTATTTATATTGAATACTGGTATTTATTTTGATATAAAGTAAAAATAGCTTAAACAGCTCTATTAAATATCTTGAAAGAACTCCGGATATTCATCCAGGTTTGTCAGCTAATACAAAAGATCTCTTTTACCAGATGCAAAAACTCCTCCTAGATGTTAAAGATTGTATTTAGAAGTAAATATTTTGTTTTACTTTATTACAATCTTGAATAATATGTAGTTTACTAATTAAGAAAACAGTTGTTGAAAAGCCGCATACTAATGATGGTAGTAGGAAACGGTTATTTTACTAATTTTAAGATAATTTAGTAGCCCCATAAGAAGAAAAAAATAGAATTAATAAACTTCTACTTTTATGGGGTTATAACCAGATAGAAAATATTTCAAGTAACAAGTTTCTGTGCGATGTTATGCTGCCGTCAGTGAGCGTCACAATTAACAATAATTATTGTGCTTGTTCCTTTCTCTTTATGCATGTTAAAGAAGTTAATAGTCATCCTTCATTCTCAAGAGCTCTTAAGAAGCTGTAGAAATGCAACTATGCAACGCTGAAAATGAAAGGTTGAATGGGATTTAAGTTTAAGTTAGCCTTGTTATTATTAAGAAATTTCTTTTTTGTAGATTTTAATTTTTATTGTACTTTTCTCCTACGTGTATTATCAACCGAAACCGGACCTAGTTGCTCAATTACTTTAAATTACATTTCTGCGTTACTTACTACTATACTAATAAATTTAATGAGATTTATTAGGGTTTCTTCAAATTTATGGAGAGAAATTTAATTTGAACTTATCTATTTAATGCTTTCCGTCAATGATATACTTAAAAATGCTTTTCTAAGTAGGTATGTCAACTGGTTATTGTTATAAGAAGTCTAACATCTTCAAATAAATTTATTTATCATTAATGTTATTCCTTCAAAGCTGCTTTGTACAAGAAGTGAACGATTTATAAAATTAAAATTGTTAAGTGATGCGCATAAAACTTTCACTTTAACTCAGATCAATGATTAAACAAATTCAAGTTAAAAAAAAGCAATCGATATACAAGTTTAGTAACTAGCATTAAAGAACTACTGGTTTGATTAGTAGACAGGAAACCGGAAACTAATGTAATTATCTTCTGCTACTTACCGCAGAAACCAAATTGTTGCCCATTTAGATATATTTCCCTACTTCAATAATTAATAAAATAAAAATAAATTGGCTGCTTGAATTATTATCCATTATAAAAGTAAACAAGCGATAACTGTAGTACATGCATGTTTAACGTCGATATCTAGTTTATACGATAAAAAGGAGTGAACTGTTTTTTAATAGCAATATTACATAATTGTCAAGTATTTTTATAACCTTGATATTGAACTTCGAATCTTAGATCCTACTGAGCAGTAATGCAGTATCGGCGCCGTGGCTTAGTTGGTTAAAGCGCCTGTCTAGTAAACAGGAGATCGGGGGTTCGAATCCCCCCGGGGCCTCAGGTTCATATCAAATGTGTAGACCGATGTTTTTTATTATAAACTATATTGAGACGTAAAAACATTTATTCGAAGATCGAGAGAATGGAACAATCAAGCGATTTTCGAATCATAGCGGCGCCGTGGCTTAGTTGGTTAAAGCGCCTGTCTAGTAAACAGGAGATCGGGGGTTCGAATCCCCCCGGGGCCTCAGGTTAATACCAAATGTGTAGACCGATATTTTTTATTATAACCTGGATTTAGACTTAAAAACATTTATTCGAAGACTAAAAGAATGGAACAATCAAGCGATTTTCGAATCATAGCGGCGCCGTGGCTTAGTTGGTTAAAGCGCCTGTCTAGTAAACAGGAGATCGGGGGTTCGAATCCCCCCGGGGCCTCAGGTTAATACCAAATGTGTAGACCGATATTTTTTATTATAACCTGGATTTAGACTTAAAAACATTTATTCGAAGACTAAAAGAATGGAACAATCAAGCGATTTTCGAATCATAGCGGCGCCGTGGCTTAGTTGGTTAAAGCGCCTGTCTAGTAAACAGGAGATCGGGGGTTCGAATCCCGCCGGGGCCTCAGGTTCATACCAAACATGTATACCAACATGTTTTATTATAACCTGGATTTACACTTAAAAACATTTATTCGAAGACTAAAAGAATGGAACAATCAAGCGATTTTTAAATCATAACGGCGCCGCGGCTTAGTTGGTTAAAGCGCCTGTCTAGTAAACAGGAGATCGGGGGTTCGAAACCCTCCGGGGCCTCAGGTTCATACCAAACATGTACACCAACATTTTTTATTATAACCTGGATTTAGACTTAAAAACATTTATTCGAAGACTAAGAGAATGGAACAATCAAGCGATTTTCGAATCATAGCGGCGCCATGGTTTAGTTGGTTAAAGCGCCTGTCTAGTAAACAGGAGATCGGGGGTTCGAATCCCCCCGGGGCCTCAGGTTCATATCAAATGTGTAGACCGATGTTTTTTATTATAAACTATATTGAGACGTAAAAACATTTATTCGAAGATCGAGAGAATGGAACAATCAAGCGATTTTCGAATCATAGCGGCGCCGTGGCTTAGTTGGTTAAAGCGCCTGTCTAGTAAACAGGAGATCGGGGGTTCGAATCCCCCCGGGGCCTCAGGTTCATACCAAATGTGTAGACCGATATTTTTTATTATAACCTGGATTTAGACTTAAAAACATTTATTCGAAGACTAAAAGAATGGAACAATCAAGCGATTTTCGAATCATAGCGGCGCCGTGGCTTAGTTGGTTAAAGCGCCTGTCTAGTAAACAGGAGATCGGGGGTTCGAATCCCCCCGGGGCCTCAGGTTAATACCAAATGTGTAGACCGATATTTTTTATTATAACCTGGATTTAGACTTAAAAACATTTATTCGAAGACTAAAAGAATGGAACAATCAAGCGATTTTCGAATCATAGCGGCGCCGTGGCTTAGTTGGTTAAAGCGCCTGTCTAGTAAACAGGAGATCGGGGGTTCGAATCCCGCCGGGGCCTCAGGTTCATACCAAACATGTATACCAACATGTTTTATTATAACCTGGATTTACACTTAAAAACATTTATTCGAAGACTAAAAGAATGGAACAATCAAGCGATTTTTAAATCATAACGGCGCCGCGGCTTAGTTGGTTAAAGCGCCTGTCTAGTAAACAGGAGATCGGGGGTTCGAATCCCTCCGGGGCCTCAGGTTCATACCAAACATGTACACCAACATTTTTTATTATAACCTGGATTTAGACTTAAAAACATTTATTCGAAGACTAAGAGAATGGAACAATCAAGCGATTTTCGAATCATAGCGGCGCCATGGTTTAGTTGGTTAAAGCGCCTGTCTAGTAAACAGGAGATCGGGGGTTCGAATCCCCCCGGGGCCTCAGGTTAATACCGAATGTGTAGACCGATATTTTTTATTATAACCTGGATTTAGACTTAAAAAGATTTTTTCGAAGATTAAGAGAATGGTACAATTAAGCGATTTTAGAATCAATAGCGGCGCCGTGGCTTACTTGGTTAAAGCGCCTGTCTAGTAAACAGCAGATTGGGGGTTCGAATCCCCCCGGGGTCTCAGTTTCACACCAAACGTGTTGACTAATATTTTTTTACTGACCTTGATTAAGAATGCAAAAAAATTATTTAATTGGAAGAAAAATTAGAAAATGTATGACAGTATTGCTAGTTCAAATTTCGTTCAAACCCACGGCGTTAAGTTCAAAATAATGTTATTTGGATTTATACATTGTATATTATAAAATATATTTTTAATTCAATTAATGTCATAAATAAGTTTTCTTATCAAATATCAAAACACATAGATGCTATTATTGATTACCATGTATCAGGCAAATTGTTCATGAAAAATCACTCGCAAAAGGAAAAGCTTGGAAGCTCTTCATAATCCGAGGACCTAATCATGTCTAACAGACACAGCAATTCACAAATCACTTCTCCAGTTCCCCTTCAACAGCCCCGTCCCCATTATTGCCAAAATCAGGCCATCATTTAGTAATCCTCCGCAATTACTCGTAAAGATCGGATATGGAAATGAGATTGTGGGTGGATTCGATAGAGAACGCGATCGACCGGCCGTTGACCGACTTCTTTCCGACCCCTGGGAGCGGTCGCTATCCGAATTTGCTTTCTTATAATAGATCGCGCGAATGCCCCTTTTGCCAAGATTTTCGATGTCACTGCCATGTTTTGTTCTATTTTGGAGCGGGTTATTTATACACCGGGTTTCATAATTTTATTTTCAGGTTACCTATTAAGATAATTGCGGAAGTGTCGTTGAAAGCGCAACAAACACAAAACAATAATTTATTTACGCTTAATTAAAATCACTTGGCTTCTATTTAGATCTTGCTAAGACCTATTTGATTTTCAACTTCAAAGAATAATTTTCTTGTTGAAGTTTCATTAAAGCGAAGATGTGAATGATAATGAGAATCCCTGAGGGCTCTATTTAATGTATTACTGTTGACCAATTTCCTATTATAGAATGTAAAATAAGCCCCGAGGATAGTTGTTTTAGTGCACACGTGTTTATGTTATTTATTTATTGAAAAATATAAGAAATTTATTATTTTGTTTGGAATGCCTACTAGCTTATAGTTTTTGCAACTTAAAAACCTTCATATATCCTTTAGAAGAGGTTTCAGAGGTTACTTACTAGTTATGGTTGTTTTTATAGAGAATTTAAAGTTCTCTTAGTATTCTCTTGCAGTTAAAATGTTATTAAGTTGGAAAATTATATCTTTATAATTACGACCAGGTTAGTTAGTAGTTTAAGGTTGTTTTGTTGAGAATAGTAATACTGGAGATGACATATATGAAGTCCTTCAGTACTTTCTTGCAGTTAAAATGTTCTTAAGGTCCAACTAATTTGGAAAATGATTTATGCATATACAGGGTGTATCAGAAATAGGTACAAATATTTAAACCAGTAATAGATTGGTTCAACTAGAATTCAATGGTACTATTCATTTTTCAAAAATCATTAAGTTTATTTTTTTAGTTAAAAATAAAGTAATTACTTATTGAATATTTTCCCCCAGTTTTCAGTAAAAAGCACGCCACATATTTAGAGTTTTCAAGTATTTTTCACAATTGCTTTAAAAAAAACCTCGATGTTGCAATTAACCTAGCATAGGTATAGTAAACATTGGCGAAGAGACTAGTTATTACATATTTGAAATATGTTTTTGCAAACCACCTAACTCTCATGTTGCTTTTAAAGTTCCATGAATATTTTTCACAATTAGGTGTACTGAAACAAGCAGAAAACTGATTTCTTCCTATTTGAAGCGTTTAGTTTGTGGTTAGCTAATAGTTTAAGGTTGTTTTTGACAGTATAGGAACCCATCATAGAATATTTACATTGTGCTACCTATTCTTTGGCAGTTGTTATACAAAATCTCCTTAAGCTAGCAAATAACCTCGCGTAGGCACGAAGAGAAGCCTTGTTGGAATTTTCCAACGTTTAGTGTTATGTAGTCAATAGATCACGTTGCTATTATAGCTGTTCGATTCGGGATAGCATGTTTACGGCGTTCTAGCTATTAATATGACAGATGTATAGAATATGAGTATGTTCTGATAGTTCCCAATGAAAATAGCTATAAACTAACAATGAACCTTGATAATTTATCAAATAACAGTGTTCTCATATTTTCCAACGATGTTAATAACTACGATAAGTTTATTTCAAACAACAAATCATTAAGAATAATTTTAAATTAGTATATAACACTGCATATTGTGTGAGGTTAGGTGATGGTTTATGTTTGTTATTATAGTAGCTCAATTTGAGACAGTGTGCTTCAAGTCTATAACATTTATTCTAGGTTAACAACAATAATTAATTAGCGTACTTGTCTTTGATTGTCCTCTTCCGTGTTTATATTAAGATTTAGTGCAAAATTAGTTAAATATTCGTATACAGGGTGTTTTAGGGACTTTGAAGTCTCTACTTACCTACATTTATTTTTAAAGAACCGAAACAAAAATTATAAAGAAAAGTTCTTTAAATAGTAATGGCAATGCAAATGTTGTTAATTGTTTGATTTCTTATATTCACTTTATTGTTTTTAATGTTTTTTTTTTTCAGATAATTATTATAAATTCCTCAAAGAAGGCTGACTTTTCGATAATTTGTAATCTTTTCAACTTAAACAACTGTTGTTTATAAACGTTTTCGTACCTTGAAAATAAAGGCAGTTTACTGTAGACACTTAAAAGTCCCAAAAACACCCTGAAAATGTCTTGGCGGAACGCAACTGGTTGAGCGCTTAAAAAAACGAAACAGAAGCTTGTGACGTACAAGTTCGTGTCGTGTGCAACGGACGAGCGTTGACCGTGCTTCTACCTCCGCCGCCCGCTATCCATCGTCTGACGGGTATATACAGAACACAAATTTCAGTGAGATATTATTTTGCATTAATTTTCGTTTCATTTTCTATTGCTGTAGAGTGTCTACGAAAAATATACTATAATTTTTCCAGAGAATTCCGGCTTAGTTTTATCCCTGTATATTATCCAAAAGATCATGATGTGAGCATTTTTAAGGAGAAATCATATAATACCCTATCTTCCTTTTTCGAATTTTCCTTTTTGGATTTCAAGCTCATTGTTGCAATAAATATATAATAATAATTACTATTCCTATAAAAATTAATAATCATGATTCCCAATGGAAGATGTTTACACTAGACTTTAAGAGATAAATTCGGCGATTTATATCCTGACCACTTGTCTCTTGTCTCAGTTTGAATTAAAAAACAATTACTAAAAAACCAATGGTGGAGGTTGAATTTTTAGCACAGAATGCAGAAAGACATTCATAGTTTTAGTAGAAAATTTATTTTAATGATTATATTACATTTTTAGTAACAGAGACTACGTTGAAGGTCTGGGGTTCAATTCTCAATACTGAAACGTCAGATTTTCAATGGTCGTTGTCCCTCGCAAAGTAATGGTAAACCATGCCTAGTACATCTTCCCTGGAATTGAAGGGTTTTCACTTCCCATGATTCGGAGCCCACGTTGAGCTGTAGGTCCTCTATGTCTGTAATACTTTAAAAACTCGCAGCACAGGAATAGGAGAAAAGATCTTGTCTTGTAAGAGACAAAACATTAAAAGAAGAAGAAGTTTCAATGGCCATTCTCTTTTACAAAGTAACGGCAAACCAAGCCTAGTAAACCTTCTCTGGAATAGAAGGGTTTCCATTTCCCATGATTCGAAGCTAACGTTAAGCTGTAGGTTCTCTATACCTGTAATACTTTAAAAACTCAGCACAGGAATAGGAGAAAAGAGCTTGTCTTGTAAGAGACAAAGCATTAAGAGAAGAAGAAGTTTAAAGTATGTAATTTCATGTATTTTCCAATTCAGATGCGTCTATTGAAAAACATGGTTATGTCTATGATAGTGCACAGTGAGGACATACCTTGAGCATTTTAAATTGTGTTTTAATATCTTGAAGTATGTTCCTCTATGGCAGTTATGTAAGATCGCAATGCCACCTGTTGTTCAAATAAAAAAATATTGAATTTTAAGAAGTCTTCTTAAAATATTACACCTTAATTTTATCTCAACCACTGCAGTCTGCTGTAAGTCATTAATGTAAATTAACTATTTCATACAATAGTGTAATAAAACACAATCTAAAAATGAATACATTCAAATCCAGATATAAACAAAGTAATCTGCTTTAGCTCAAACAACTATTATCTATTGTTATCACAGGATTCCATAACCTGCCCACTTTTCTGCTAAAAAATCGGTAACGCAGCGCGTTTCCATTAAACGACGTAAGAGGCCATTCTTCAAAAAGTATCGCACCCACTTAAAAGCCATTACGATAAAGTTAATATATTCCACTTTAGACACACTTAGATAGCCTAAAAGTAGCGTGGTAGGTGAGTGTGCCAGATTCTGATGGAAAACGTAAAGTTTTGCCGAGATGGAGTGCTGACGGAGAGCAGCCGTGCCAGCCCGTACCACACTCGGCCACCGAGGTGAAAAGAACCAATGATGTCTGCAAATCTAGCTGTAACAAAACTAGATGTCCTCGTGTTCGAATGTATGCCCAGGTTTACCGCATACATGGAGCTAAATTTGCGCGAATTCAAATAATGCCTACGGCGGCGGCGAAAAATCCTTGAACGTTACGTAGTTGTTTGTAATTAAAATATGAATTTATACATACCGCAGATTTCTGCTTATCTGTTTTCTTTGAACGTGCAATATTTACCAACAGAAATATTTGAGTAATTAGAGCAGCAACAAAGTGTTTGATAATGGAAACGCAAATAGAAAACGAACTACACTTTTGTTTACTTTAGTGCTTATTGTTCATTATTTTTGACACGTTGTTCTTAATCTCCCGACAGAAACCCTTGGAAAATTTCAAGTAATGGACGCAATTTGAACGATTCCCACCTTTAGAACAAGATAAAAATAAAAATATGCATTAATAATAATACTTTGTATGATAATCATTCCTCACCTTTTAAACTAGAAAATGTAGAAATTGTGATAATTTGTAAGCATTTAGTATTTTTGAATGCTATTGAAATGAAACCCTCAGTAAACTCGCAGGGAACTAAACCGGACAGGATAACAAACGACAATATTAGAGAAATAAAACAAGTGCCAATAATGCAAAAATAAAAAGAAACAATGGAATTGGTATGCGAATATGGTGCGAATGGAACTAGACAGAACTACAAGAAAAACAGCGGAAACTGGAAAACCAAGTAAAAAGGGGAAGACCAAGAAGACAATGGATGGACCAAATACGAGAAATAGGAATGAAAAGAGGAAAGACGGCAGAGGAAATGAGAACCCTAGCAAGAGACAGGAAAGAATGGAAGAAATTGATGCAGGACAAGAAACTCACATCCGACGCCTGAAAGGGCATAAGGATTAGCGAAGAAGAAGTATTTTTGAAATTGGTAAAATCCCGAAATGGATCTGAATTGAAGATAGCGAATTGTACAAGAAATGGAGGGAAATGTTTGAAAAATGTGAACATTGTATGGAAATTGTGGATATTGTACGAGAATCGTGACAACCATTCGAAAATTTTCATAGAAATTTAGGAACTGTGAGATGGGGAAGAGGAGATGGCATGGTAGGGTAAGAATCCTTCCATCCTCAGAGCATTTTACATTACGTTAAGAAATACGTAGACTAATACTTTTTATAAAAATTGAATGATTTAAAAATGTTGCGAATATTGCAAAAAAAAAACAACTTAGGAATTGTGAGAACTATTGAGAATATTTAAGGAAACTAACGTAGTATTGTAAGTTTTAAGGGAAAAGACAATATTTGTACCGCTTTTATACTCTTCACATATATTCATTTATCACTATAAAAAAGCTGTAATTTATGGAGAATATTGTAATTTCTTAGGAAATGTGGAAAATTTACTATTAATTGCGGACTGTAAAAAAATGACCAACCGATTAGAATTGAATGTAGTATTCGTTTGGAATAATTTGGGAATAATTATGACAATTGAATTTTGACGAAAACTGAAGAATAAAAGAATGGCAATAAACTATGGAAATGTATCAGTTCCAGGATTGTTTAAGTATATTTTATAACATTGAGAAATTTGAACTAAATGTAAAACTGTACAGGAATGGAAAGGCATTTTTGGAAATTATGAACATTGCATGGAATTCGTAAGCATTCGTTTGGAATAACTTGGAAAGTGTGACAATTGTATATGAATTTTGACGCAAATTGAAGAATAATAAATTGGTAATATACTATGGAAAAATATCAGTTGTAGAATTGTTTAAGAATATCTTATAAAATTGACATATTTAAATTAAATATAAAACTGAATAGGAACGAAAAGATATTTTTGGAAATTATTTACATTGCATGGAATTTGTAAGCATTCGTTTGGAATAATTTGGGAATTGTGACAATTGTATAAGAATTTTGACAAAAATTGAAGAATAACAGAATGGCAATATTCTATGGAAAGGTATAAGTCGTAGACTTCTTTAAGAATATTTTATAAAATTGACATATTTAAACTAAATATAAAACTGTATAGGAACGGAGAGACATTTTTGGAAATTATGAACATTGCATTGAATTTGTAAGCATTCGTTTGGAATAATTTGGGATTTGTGGCAATTGTATAAGAATTCTGACGAAAATTAAAGAATAACAGAATGGCAATATTCTACGGAAATGTATCAGTTGAAGAATTGTTTAAGAATATTTTATAAAATTGGCAAATATGAACTGAATGTAAAACTGTATAGGAACGGAAAGACATTTTTGAAAATTATGAATATTGCATGGAATTTGTAAGCATTCGTTTGAAATAATTTGGAAATTGTGACAATTGTAGAAGAATTTTGACGAAAATTGAAGAATAAAAGACGGGCAATGTACTATGGAAATGTATAAGTTGCAAAATTGTTTAAGAATTTTATTTTATAAAATTGACAAATTTGAACTGAATGTAAAATTGCATAAGAACGGAAAGACATTTTTGGAAATTATGAACATTGCATGGAATTCGTAAGCATTCGTTTGGAATCATTTGGGAATTGCGACAAATGTATAAGAATATAGACCAAAATTGAAGAATAGAAGAATAGCAGTATACTATGGAAATGTATAAGTTGCAGAATTGATTAAGAATATTTTATAAAATTGACAAATTTGAACTAACTGTACAACTGTATAGGAACGAAATGACATTGGAAATTATGAACATTGCATGGAATTCGTAAGCATTTTTTTGGAATAATTTGGGAATTGTGACAATTGTATAAGAATTTTGATGAAAATTGAAGAATAACAGAGTGGCAATATACTATGGAAATGTATCAGTTGCAGAATTGTTTAAGAATATTTTATAAAAATGGCAAATTTGAACTAAATGTAAAATTGCATAAGAACGGAAAGACATTTTTGGAAATTATGAACATTGCATGGAATTCGTAAGCATTCGTTTGGAATAAATTGGAAATTGTGACAATTGTATAATTTTGACGAAAATTGAAGAATAGAAGAATGGAAATATACTATGGAAATGTATACGTTCCAGAATTGTTTAAGAATATTTTAAAAATTGGCATATTTAAACTAAATGTAAAAATGTATAGGAACAGAAAGACATTTTTGGAAATTATGAACATCGCATGCAATTCGTAAGCATTCGCTTGGAATAATTCGGAATGACAAATGTATAAGAATATTGACGAAAATGGAAGAATAAAAGAATTGCAATATACTATGAAAATCTATAAGTTGGAGAATTGTTTAAAAATATTTTATAAAATTCACAAATTTGAACTAAATGTAAAGGAATGGAAAGACATTTTTTGAAATTATGAACATTGCACGGCATTTGCGAATATTGCATCGAAACAACCTCAGAATCGTACGAACTATTTGAGATTATGTGACCAAATTAATGCGTCCTGAGATTTATGCATAAAACCCCAGAGGGGAATTATGAAAATTATACTGGTATTCGCGGGTATTGCATTGGAATATCCCTTGGGAATTGTTACAATTGGTGGATATCAACGAGCCGAAGAATAAAAGTAGGATAGTTTACAACGACAGTTTATAAAGTCGCAGAATATTATAGGGATATTTTGAAATATTGCTAAATTTGAATCTAATGTTGCAAAATTGTATACAAATTGCAGGCAAATAATTAATATTTTACCGAATTCGCAGGTATTGTGTTGTAACAACTTGCGAATTGTGAATGTTCAAGAAAATCTTGGAATTGTGAAAATGATGTTGCTGAAGTTTTCTTTAGGAACTGTTAAAAAAATTAAAACTTGTTTTGAATTGAATATTATAAAGTTATTTTATTATTATTTTTGAAAATGAACGTTGCACATAATTTGCAGGTATTGTATTGGAACTACGTGCGAATTGTAACAACTATTTGCGAATGTTCAAGAAATACGAAGAATTGTGTGACTGATGTTGGTAAAGCTTTTTTCTTTGGGAATTGTTTAAGAATTTTAGAAACTATTTTGAACTGAATATTATAAAATTGCATAGGAACTGGGGGCAGAGGGGATTTTTGGAAATTGTGAATATTCCATGGAGTCGCAGGTGTTGTACTGGAATTATTTGGGAATTGCTACAACTGGTTGAAAATGTTCAACAAAATAGTGTACTATGGCAATTTATAAAGATGTAGAATTTTAAAAAATGTTCAAAAAACGTGATTCAGCTCTTGTAAACTTGTATAAGAATTGGGAGGAAATCTAGGAAATTCTAGTGTTGAATTGGAAGATCGTGTAAATTGTCGAGAATGATCAAGAAAGAATCAAAGAATTCTGAGATTTATGTTGCAGAAGTTGCTGTTTTAAGAAATTGTGGAAAAAATGTAGACATAGAATTGAATATCTTATAGAAACGGAGGAAATTGTTTTGAAATTATGATCGTTGCGTCGAGTTTGCATTGGGACAGCTAGAGGGAACTAAATGAAATTCAAGAACTGAACGACGCAATGTAAAAGAGGTACTAGGGAGAACCCCCCATACGCCCCCCCCCCACATCGATGGATATCGATTTTATACCGTTCATATATTCGTACATATTTAAGGATAGTCTATGGCCAGCCATACCATAAATCATGTAATTATGAAAATTATGACTTGTATTAAGAATTATGAATAACATTTGTAGAACTATTTAAGCATTATAATTATTCGATAATTTCAATTTAACATTGTGAAAGTGCACACAGCAATGGGGGGGGGAGTAGATCTAGGAAAAATGCATGGAAACTACAGGCCTTGACCTATGTTAGTATAGGTTACGACCTTTGTAAGGATTTTCA
The DNA here is from genome assembly GCA_014611495.1 of Limonius californicus. Classification (NCBI taxonomy): domain Eukaryota; kingdom Metazoa; phylum Arthropoda; class Insecta; order Coleoptera; family Elateridae; genus Limonius; species Limonius californicus. The sequence goes on from JABXWE010036024.1 coordinate 22,371, forward strand.
AAGAAATTAAAGAGAGCGATATGTGCATAATATCTCCAATCCCTACGTCAGCGTCATTTTTGGAAATTGTGAGAAATACTTGAGACTTTAAAGGAATTAATGGGTTCTAAGGTTGGGGGATAATATATCATTGTCGTAATTACCCCTTTATAACACAGTAAGCGATTTAGAGAAATTGTGCTTTTGTATCTCTTATCTCCATACGAAGATATACATAACCCAGTGTCCTTGTTGAAAGATGTTTACTAAAATTTAACAATCGTGAAAATCAACCTTTTATAAAAGAAGAATTACCAGGAAGGTGTGAACGTTTCCTTGAAATGTGAAAACAATCTGCAAAATCTCTAGGACAAACTTTAAATGTTTCTAATGAGAATGTAAATACGTTGTTTTACATGGTGAATCTGAAATAGGTATCTGCGAAACTCTGATGGGTAAAAGTCTTAGACTTACAAAAACTAGAATACTTTGACTTGTAGGTCTTTCTACATTTTGAAAAACCTCCCACTTAAAACAAAAATACAAAAATAATATTAAAATAAACTTAAAGTAGTTGTCACTATTATTTAGTAGCCTCAATTCAATTCAAAAAAGCCTAAAATTCTAAATATATACAGCGTTCCTAATTCACTTTAATAAAAAAAATATTTACGCATATCCTGAGAAGGTGCAGTGCGTGGGAATTGAACCCACACGCTTCTGGCGAAGTAGCTTCAAGGTCTAATGCTTTGATCGCTAATCAACCGCCGACCTCTATTCTTCTTTTGATGTTTTGTTTAAAGATAAGACAAAGCATTTTGAAAGGTTATAGTATTAAATGTTACTGCAATATAGCGTTATCAAGTACACAATGAAATATTTTGCTAAACCCACTACATTCCGATCGCTTATTTGTAAAACTCGGGGCTGCCATTTACTATTACAAAAGAATTTTATAATAATTCGATAAACTGCTTTTAATACCAGAAAATAAAAAAATAGAAAATAACGTGTTTGCAAGATATTGAACAACAATATGCGAATCCTTCATTACAGATACTTCTGGTGTATGTATTTAAATGGAACAAGCATGAAAAATAAGAGACACCTTTTAAATTTTGGAGAATAAACGAAAAATAAACCTCTGCTTGTTTTTAAACTAAAAATGTGATTTCAGCTCTTCTAATTAGCTTAAAATTACATGGCTTAGAGGAAACTTACGTCACCTTTGGTGCATTTCTTGAATAACAAGGCAGTAGGTACTTTTCAATTCCCAATTATAAAAAAATTTTAAATCTGCATGTTTGTAAACCATGTAAAAATTTTGAAAATATTCTCCGTTTTAAATTTATTTTAGGCTAGCTTAGGCTCCGTTAATTCCCACCTGGGCACGATTTATATTAGTAGAATACCATTTAAATTGTTATGTTCTTGCATTTTTATGAATGTAACACCGAAAGGTTAACGTTTTGAGTTCAAAGAAAACCTCCTAATCGGTGGTGGAATCATCAAAAGAATCGCAAAACAATATCTAGAAATTTCCAATTTCTAAGGGGTGGAAAGTGTATGTTAAAAGAGAAAATAATTATGACGATGATTGTGACCGCAACAGGGCCGCCTGAATAGCATGCGAAAAATAGAATTAACACAAAATTTTACTTCTTAGGAGGTGGGAAGTGTATTCAAACATGGGAAAGATTTATATAAATTTATATTGTTATGTTTTCATATTCCTATTAATTTAATATGATTTTTTTCATTTTAAATGGTTATAATTGCATTTTAAAGAAACATACCATGAGGTTCGCTACGTTTCGTAAAAGATAAAGCTCTCGAAGAAGACCATGAAGGTAGTTGTAACATTAAAATAGATAACTAAACAGTACCTAAAGAAAATCTTCAGTTTTTAACAGGTGTGTAACATGACTGTCCTGAATAGGATATGAGAAATAGCACTGGTGCAAAGCTTTAATTGAGAATAATGAAGAAGTGTGTATTAAATTTGTAATCGGCCTCTTCTCTATTAGGTGTTTCTCATCAGCACTAAATTAGAAACACGGGGGACCTACTTTACTATTTATATTTTATATCCATAGAAATTTTCAGTTTTTAAGGGGTAAAAAGCGTATGTTAAAGTATGAAATATTCACCATGGTAATGGCAACTGTAGCATGACCATCATAAATAGGATGCGAAAAATAGATTTATGGAAAAGTTATACTTTTAAGGAGTTCTGACAGTCTTTCGTTGCCGAAATAAAATGAGTTTTTTACTGCAACACCTTGCATATTTTAATATTTATCTGATTATTCTCTATTATTTTTTAATGCAACGCAACCCTGTATATCATTGTAAAGGGTGGGAAGTGTGTTTTAGGTTTGCAAATAACGCAAAAAATTGAAAATATATGTAAATTGCGAAAACCTCTTACCACCACACATCTAAATATGTATTTCGTAGTTCCAATTACATTGGACTTCAATTGTTGACTTGGCGAAGGACTTATCTCCAAAGGTATTCCTCAACCAAGTTACTTTAGTTAGTTCCACCTTCCTACTGAAGGTGGCAGCTTAGTTGACGAAATACGTATTTAGATCTTCTAAATATTGTGCTGGTAATGCGTTCTTTCAATTCCATTGACTGAAAGAACAACAAACATCTCTATCTTAGATGAACTAAATATACAGCAACGTATTTCCTCTACAATATTCAGGAGGATACTACAATATTTTGGACATATTGCAAGAAACGATACCATTTGATCACGACACTTCTACTAAGAAGTTAACGGCTGCAGAGAGAGAGAGAGAGAGAGAGAAAGAGAAAGAGAGAGAGAGAAAGAGAGAGAGAGAGAAAGAGAGAGAGAGAAGGGCTTCTCCAGGTTCATTTACTTACAACCACTGATTCCAATCAATCCTATTACGATGGAAAATTTACTCAAGTTTAGGTATGTTTTAAGCTTGTTGTATTCCTTAAGTCCAATATGTGTTAAAAGGGTAATGTGGAAGAAGGAAATATTCAAGATGGTGATTGTCCTGAATAGGATGCGAAAAATAGCATTGTAGCAAAGTTCTACCTTTTAGGAGATGGCAAGTGCATTTTAATGAATGAAATGTCCATGACGACTGTTATATTACAGTTTTCCTCAATAGCATACTAAAAATGTCAATAATTATACGAGTACCTTAGAAATGAAAGAATGGATTGAACATAACTGTGACTATTCGAATCACTGTCAACGCCAAACAGTTTGACTGCTGCAATTCTAAGCAATTTCAAGATGTTTTTGATGTTTGCTATTTACAATGTTACCGTTCAAATTTTCACAATTTAGTAAGCAAGAAATATGCTGTTGGCGGTTTGCACTACGAACATAGGATATAAAAAACATTTGGATCCATGCATTTTGACATTTCTAATATTAGTCATAGGTAATTATATGCGACGGGTGTAATTTTTTATCACCTTAGCATTAACTATGACTTTAATTTGACAGCTGCTGGTCACAATTTTACGGAATTTGCGTTTAAAAAAATTAAAAACCAAAATACAACAGTAATATTGATATGAATGTCTGTGACGTGCACGAGAATGTGCAAATTATTGAATGGCTTTATAGCGTGCAAATCGAAATTTATTTGCAGTAACGTTCGAAAATCGACCTATCCCATGTACTAATACAATACACCGAATTTGGAGGAACTTTAAGGCTCATCGCTATATTCATAATGTCCTGGAACCGGTGTTAATACCATTCATGCAGACGTTGCCAAGCGGTATTTTCCAACAGGATAACGCACGTCCACACACTGCAAGCATTACCAGAACGTACCTCCAACAAGCATAATTGCAAATGTTGCCCTGGCCTGCACGATCATCGGACTTATCGCTGATCGAACATCTTTGGGACATGATGGGCCGGCGACTAACATTATTGCCAAGAGCTCCTAACAACTTAGACGAGCTGATACACCAAGTTGAGGTTATATGGAACGAGATACCTCAGAAGGACATAGACCACTTGACAGAAAGCATGCTACGACGAGTAAATGCTGGCATAGCTGTTCATGGCGAGGTTACACGTTATTAATTTTGTTTTCGTTGTAGTTATTATTTTCTTATAATTGTTAATCTTTTTTATGAAAACCTGATCATTTCATACGCAATAATGAAACATTATTTTAGCAAAGTTTCAAACCCGTAGCTTAATTTTTAATAGGTGGTGCATTTCTTGTGAAACGAAGTGTATAACGTAAAAATGTGGAAAATATGCTTAGTGTAAGTCTCTTTTGAAATCGTTGTATTCTTTGAACGCGAGAAAGGTCGAACGTGAATAAGGCATGGGAAATTTAAAAAATAATAAACAAAGTAGGGAAAGTATAATTTAAAACGCCTGTAGTTGCTAAAGAAGAAAGTAAGAATTTAAAATTATTAAAAAAGTATTTATTGTAATTAAACTTCGTAAACTGGAATCTAAAATAAAATTAACTATATTTTCTATTAAAAACACTTAAAATACCATTAAACATCTTAAATATGATTATTCCCTTTAACTTAATCACATCTACTATATTTCATGCATTGTTTCTGATTCACGAATAACAAAGTAACTTGCAATAAAATGTAGATCAAATTCCTTGTTTATTACGGTATGGAATGATTCATACCGGTATCTATCGC
>JABXWE010036026.1:0-11031 GCA_014611495.1 Limonius californicus
TCCGATAGCATCCAAGGTTCTGGTCCATCTGATCAGTTCCACCCATGTGGGCATTATATTTTGCAATAACTTTTGGTCGTGGAACCATTATATTTTTCTTTTGTTGTTTTGAGTACCTTTTAACTTGTCCAATTTCTTGAGCCCCATGCGAAGTAGACACCATAGTTACCAGTGAATTATCCATCCATCTCACATACAAGTGGCCATCGGTTTTCTCCACGGCTGTTTCGAAATATCCACGGTCTTTTTAAAAAAAAATTTTTTTATTCGTGAGGAGGCATTGTTTGGGCATTCGGGTTTCACGAATTGTTCCAGTTGCAGAATAACCACGAAATTGCAAATATGAATAAAGCGCTGGGTTTGAAAACAAATTATCCATATAAAGTTCATACGCAAATCCTTTTTTTCTGGCGGCAATTCGTCTAACATTACTAACAAAGGGCTTGCAGCTTTGCCAAACAACAAATCATAATCGGCATTAGATTTGGGACTTTTACCTTGATAAACGTCAAAATTTACCAAATAACCGTCTGTAGTATTTAGGCTCCAAACTTTATACCCAAATCTAATGGGTTTTCCATGAATAAATTGCTTGCAGCTATGTCGCCGAAAGTATCGAACCATACTCTCGTCGTAAGCCAAATTCTGTTCCGGAACGAAATTTTTTAAACGGTTATTTTTAAACATTTCTATGACAGGCCGAATCTTGTAGAACTTATCATTTTTGTCTAGTTTTGTATTATCAGAGCAATGAAGAAACCGGCTGATCTGTAAAAATCGATCACGGCGCATTGCTTGAGACACAGCTAAATACTGCCTTTTAGATGGCAAATTATTATAGCCGCTTACAAATAATATAGTTATGAAGCAACGAATTTCATCCGGTGTAATATTAGGGTCTGGACAGTTCAAAACTAATGCATACCTTTGAGTTTCCGCCACCAAATGTTGAATAAATTCATCATCTATAAACTCTTCGAAAATTTGAATTATGGACATTTGCTCAAATCTGGAATAATCTGGTGGCGGAAAATATTTTTGCGGTACAACTACATAGTCTGCTCCTTTTTCCCACTGAGGTACAAATGATTTAGACTGGTTTCGTCTGTCGTTTAGCCAAGTTGTGTATTCTGGCACAAGAACAGGAGCAGGCACAGTATTTGTGTCCTGATCTGCTATATTTGCATCTTCTTCAGCCTCATGTTGAGAACCCAATCTCTCGTTATTGTATAATTTTATTTCGGCAGGAGCTCGCAACTGTCGAGATGTCAAATTGTCAACTAACCTACGAAAAAAAAAAACGTTGATTAGAAAATACCAAATTATGATAAAAAGTTGGCTTATTACCCGCCATCGTCCTCGTCAGCTGAGTCCTCATCTGTGTCTACATTGGGTTCTGGTGGCTCAATGTAAATATCGCCATCAAGCTCATCATTATACACCATATCAAGCGCTTCCGCAAGTGAAAAACCATGTCTGTAATTATTTGAAATCACTTAGTGCAAACGCCTAGTGTTGCCATATGGCAACATACAAGTTTACACCCTTGTAACTCACTAACTTATCAATGGATTTTATTCAAAATTTGGCCAAGGATAAGCCTTAGTATTCTAAGCATGACAGTATAACAAAATAACCCCTACTTTTACACATAAAAAATAAATGATACTTACTCAATCGTATATCCATATTTTCACGATGTTTCAATAATTATCAAATTTAACCGCTCTAAACACACACAATTCGGCGTTCTTACTGAAAATAAGCGAACACGTGGTTTTTGCACACTGTTTAGTAGTGATATGACACGCCCACAAGAAATTTACTAGCGCATGGCCAATACTGGCGCACTTTGAGTAGTCAGGTGTTTGCCGTAGCCATATGGCAACGCTAGGCGTTAATGGGTTAAATCGTCTTGGGATACAACACCTGGCAAAATTATATCTCTATACTTTTCATATTTGTTGTCTGCTTTCTTGTGTAAAGGGAATATTATTCTTGTTTTTCATTCTATATCTATCTTCTCCACAATCCATATTTTTACTGTCAGTGGAGTTATTCTTTTCTTTATATCAGGCTCTTCATATTTTATAACTTCTGTCAATATTTTGCCATTCTTACCACATGTTCTTGTTCTTCAAGTTTTGTATTACAAGTTTTATTTTTTTTTCTTCATGTTCATGTATTTGTTTTTTTGCTTCCTTCTTGTGGATTTTAGGTTTATACTTCTCTACTCTGCTTTATTGTCAAGTAGATCTCCAAAATACGATTTTTGTATTTGTAGAAGTTCCTTTTTTCTGCATAAGTATATTTCATTTTTGTTGTTATAAACGTTTATTAAAATTTGTGGCTTTTTCATACCAACCTTTACTTCTTTACAAAACCTTATTGTATTCTACCTGCCTTTATGTTTGAAAAATGTATACTCACATTACAGTGGAAGGATTGCAGCAGCTGTCCTATTAATTGTAGTCTTTAATTAATATGGACTTGTAATAAATAATACCACACTATTTTAACGTGCAGCTCTGTAAATATATTCTGCAAGTGAAACTTGATTTTGTGTAATTGATAATTATATCATCATGATCGTATAATGTTGCAGTTGGTTTTGGTGAGAATTCAGACACGACATAAAATATTTTTTCTTTTAAAATTAATTGGGATATAATAAAATATTTATAAAAGTTTTAATTGTCACCTTTTAACATTTTTGGTGGTATCGTACACTTACAAAAATTCGCTCTAATTAGACATTACCGTGTGCTTGTTTTACCAAATTGTTCAGATTATTGAATCTGTAGGTACGTAAAACATACAGAACCTATTTATTATGTTTGTGTAAGACCAAAGCTGAGCTATAATAGCAAAGCTAATCTCCGCATATTTTCTATTTTCTGCGACTTTTTACTGTACTAAAAGTTATATCTTACAAAAAAAACTACATATATAAAAATATTACAAAACTTTTGTGTTGTTTGAATTACTGGAAGTTGTTGGAACAAATGGCAATGTTAGGTTTATCGATGTTTGTACTGTATTTGATACAAACAAATACATAAATCTTCTTTTACAAGGTTTAACTCAATTCCAATATGTTCTCAAGTCTCTGCTCCTAGAAAATCTTTACTTTGTGTTTCTTCTAAGATTTTGTTGTTTAGTTGTGTTCCTTTTCTTCCTGGGGTGTTCTGTTCATTTAACATGTTCCTATGTTAGTACAGTCTTTGTGTTTTGATGTCTTAAAGATGATTAAAGTAGTACCAGTGGTATGTGAGCAACTTGCACTGTTAGTACTAGTACTGTCAGGGACTTCGGTGGGGCAGCGCGAACAAGTGCTGACAGTCGAGGTCACAGTGAAATGCAGCTGAATCGGCCACATAATCAAACCCCGGTTGAGACGATAGTATTTCACTGAGTTAAGTTTAGGGTGTATGCTGCATGAATGGCTAGTATGTAAAGGTTGCCCACACCTCCCTGAGTAATGCAAAAGCGGTTCCGGGGGAGGTGGGGGGTGGGACAGTAGCATAAATGTGAAAAAAAATGTATTGTCAATATAAACGTCATTTTTTTAAAATTAAGTTTACACAACATTGTATAATTTTACCGTTCTTCATTGTAATCGTATGCCCACAAATATGTTGAATTTGATTACAGAATTGTATTAGTTTGAGAAAGCTACATTTTATGGAAATTCAAATTTAAATCACACAAAATACTATTTCTTGTTGCAGTTGTTAAAGAACCGTGAATGGCAATTAAAAGTCTAAGTAAAAATGAGTCGATTTTAATCTCCACCATTTCACATATGAATAAGTCCAGCACTTGCTCGATACACAAACTACTTTTGATATGATGGTAGATAAATTAATAATGTGCCAACTACAGCATTTATTTAGTATAGATGTATCTGCAGCTGCCAAACAGAACAGAATTCATGTAGTCTGACCACACAGTTTCAGAAATAACTAGCTCATTAACCCTTCTGTGACCGTGCGGGGTAACTCAGTTACCCCAGAAGTAATTTTTTTTAAATATTTTCTTAAATAATGTATTTACGGCATTGCCCGTCCATGTATGCCTTCAATAAACATTAGCGTAGGTTAATACATCATATTTGTTTGCAATATTGATTTTCAGAAATATTTTTTTTAACTTTTTCATCCTGGGATAACCTAGTTACCCCGCATGGCCTGTCGTGCTTCACCGAAATGAATTTCTCGAACAAGTTGAATTGTGCATAAAATGTGTTTATTGTATTGACTAATCAGGTCTTGCACAGGTTGAATCTTGCATAATGTGCTCTTGGTTTATATTATTGTGTATAAGTGTAAGCGGTTCAGTGTTACTTTGCTCTTCACAATGGCACGCAAATATTTGACAGACGATGAATTACGTAGCATTTTGGAAGAAAGTGATAGTGATATTGAATATGAAATTAGCAAAGATGAAGAAACCGATGTAGAAGATCATGTAGAAGAGGAAGTACATAATCCTGATGAAGTTGAAGCTGAAGAAGATAGTGTAGAGTTGCCTAACACATCGAGTACAATTGTTTATAAATCAAAGTCTGGACTAGAATGGAAATCTACACCACCTACAAATACAAGACGCCTAGCGCATAATATTGTGAAGGCAAGAGTCGGTTTGCAAAATTCCAGGTAAGATATTACTGTTTTGAAATGTGAGAAATTTATTTAGAGCATAACGTATTAGGATAGTGTTACCTTTCTAAGCACATGTTTTAGTTTACAGGTTACTTCAATTTTAGAAGCTTTCAGGCTCTTTATAACGGACAACATGCTTACAGACATATGTGTCCACACAAATAGACAAGGAAACAAGTATATTTCGAAATTGCTTGAAAATCATCTTTTTTTTTGTTTTATTATACACTACAATCTGTCACAAAGCGACAATCAATAGTTGTTTTGACTTACATAATAGGTTACAAGCATGGAGGATGTGTATCCATTGATATCACTCCTATATGAATTTTAATAGTAATTTTATGTACACTAAGTAACATGCAGTTTGAATATTATCACTAATGGTCAAATCTGTTTGGTAAGTCGAGCGGTTTAAACCTTTTTAAACGCGGTTGCACATCATTGGTGTCTTCTATCATGCGCTCCACTAGAATGTTAGGATGAACACTGATTCTGTCACTATAACTCGCACTAAATTTTTGTATTTCCTCGTTGATTGTAGGTATTGCGAGGTCGTGTGTTATTGTTGCATCGGGAAGGTACCATGGTGCGTTTGTTATGGCTCTGAGTGTCTTAGATTGGAAGCGTCGAATTATTTCAATGTTGGATGTACTGGCTGTACCCCATAGTTGGATGCCGTAGGTCCATATTGGTTTTATCATAGTTTTATAAAGGAGTATCTTGCTTTCTAAAGAGAGTTGTGATTTTCTTCCAATCAGCCAGTACATTTTTTGAAGTATCAGGGCCCAATTGCTTACGCTTTGCCCATATGTGGGTTTTCCAGGTCAGTTTCTTGTCTAGGTGGATACCAAGATACTTTGCGCTGTCGGATTGAGGTATTTGTTTGTTATTAAGCGTTACCGGAGGGCATGTGCCCCTTCTTAAGGTGTATGTTACGTGCACTGATTTGCTTTCATTTATTTGGATGCGCCACTTGTTGCACCAGCGCTGTATCTCGTCGAGGTGTAGCTGCAGTTGTTGAGATGCTAGGATTGGATCCGTGTTAGATGTGAGTATCGCCGTATCGTCGGCGAAAGTAGCGACCATGTTGCCTGGTATTGACGGAAGATCTGCTGTAAATATGAGGTACAGCAGTGGGCCTAGCACACTGCCCTGAGGAACCCCAGAGTTGACGGGGTGTGGATTTGTTATTGCACTGCCGTATCGGATAATGAACTGCCTGTTGGTTAGGTAAGATTGTAAGATTTCGAGGTAATCAGTAGGTAAGGTTTGCTTGATTTTACAGATGAGTCCCGCATGCCAGACCTTATCGAAAGCTTGTTTAACGTCGAGAAATGTTGCTGTACAGTATTTGCGTTCTTCAAAGTCATTAGTAATCTTGGCTATCTACCACCCTGTGGATTTGCTCAATTGTTGCGTGGTGTTTGCGGAAACCAAATTGATGGTCTGGTAGTATGTGGTTTTCCAAAATGATTGGAGAGAGTTTCTCTAGGAGTAGTTTTTCAAACACTTTCGATAGGACTGGTAGTAGGCAGATGGGTCGATATGATGTCGGTTGGTATGGGGGTTTTCCTGGCTTAGGGATAAGTATTGTCACTGCGACTTTCCATTGTTCAGGAAAGTGCCAGAGGCGTATTAGGCCATTGAAGAGAAAGGTTATAAATTGATAGCCTTTATGCGGTAGTTTTTGAAGGATATTACCTGTAATTAAGTCTTGACCTGGGGCTTTGTGGGGATTCACTTTTTTATATATGGTGTTTTCTATTTGGGCGATTTTGAATGGTTTAATTGGTGGGCTCATTTGGTAAGGCATATCTAGTAGGTGCTGTATTTCTTCTGTTTCATCTTCATCCATCGGGAATGGTGTGAACACGTTAGCTAGATGTTCGGCGAAGGTTCTTGCCTTCTCGCTGTCGGTTTTAGCCCAGGTGTTGTTGGGAGTTCTGATTGGTGCCTTGTGCTGTTGGGGTTGTTTTAAGTATCTGGTTGCTTTCCATAGCGAGTAGTCATTGGCTTCGAGCGGAGACAAGTGTCTCTGGTATTCTTGTACATTTTGGTTTTTAATTTCAGATAGGAGGCTTTTAAGAAAATCATCCTGAACAACAAAAGCAATGGAAAGATGTTACATTGGAGGAAATGCAAGCTTTTATTGGCATACTTATTGCTGGTGGTAGAAAACTGCACATTACCGAAATGTGGACTGAAAATGAATTATTCAAGCAACCTTACTTTACAGCCGTTCTATCCAGAAATAGATTCAAAGAAATTTTTAGGCACATCTTCTTCTTATGGTGCTTTGTCTCTTACGAGACGTAGCGATCTTCTCTCCTATGCCTGTGTTGCGCGTTTAGAGTGCCACAGACATAGAGGACCTACAGCTTAACGTGGGCTCCGAACCACGGGAAGTGTAAACACTTCTACTCCAGAGAAGATTTACTAGGCAGAATACCTTGCTGGTTTGCCATTGCCTTGCGAGGGAGAACGGCCGTTAAAAATCCGATGTTCCGGTACTGGGAATTGAACCCAGGACCCTTAGCGTAGAAGTCTAACGCGCTAACCTCTAGCCTACGGCCGCCTCAGGCACATCAGATTTGATAATCCAACAAATAGGTCTGAGAGAATTGATGCAAGTGGAGACAAATTGGAAGCAATATGCCAAGTATATGACAGTTTCGTCAAGAACTGCATAGCAAATTTTGCGCCAAACACAAATGTTACAGTCGATGAACGTTTGGCAACATATCGTGGTAAATGCCCGTTTAGAATGTATATAAAAAGCAAACCTGGACGATACGGTATAAAAATTTGGGTTTGTGCGGATTCTGAAACAGCATACACACTAAGCAGCCAAGTATACACTGGAATGGTAAACAATCAAAGAGAGATAAACCAAGAGCAAAGAATTGTTTTGGATATGGTAAGACCGTATTTTGGTTCCTGGCGAGGGGTTACTACGGATAATTTTTTTACGTCTATACCTTTGGCTCAAGAGCTCTTCAACCAACATCTTACAATTACAGGAACAGTGCGAGTAAATAAACGTGAAGTTCCTAATGAATTTTTGCCACATGTATCGCATCCAGAATATTTCAGCATATTTGGTTTTTCTGAACATTTAACACTTGCGTTGCATGTTCCCAAAAAAAGCAAGGCTGTTCTTTTACTTTCAACTCAGTTTCACGGTACCGAGACAACTGGCGATGCACAAAACAAACCAGAAATAAATATTCAGTATAACAAGACGAAAGGTGCTGTTGATACCGGTGATCATATGACCAGGAAATATACTTGTGTTCGAGCAACGCGAAGGTGGCCATTCAGAATTTTCATGGAAATAATTGATATGGCTGCTGTAAACGCATTCATCATTTTCAAACAAAAAAATCCAGATATATGTCAAGGCAGAAGCTACCGTCGACATTTTCTTCAAACTTTATCACAAGAAATTGCAGTTCCTAATGTACAGGGTGGGCAAATTTCGATGTTTGTATAGGGTAACTCGGTAACTATAGGAGATACAAAAAAATGGAAGTCACATTCTCGATCTCTTTTTTTGAGACAAATTCACTGGCGGAAACAAAAATTTGCTATCGTCTTTTGTTTTCGAGTTATAAACAAAAGTTCGATTTTTCGACTTTTAGACACATGTGAATATCGTGGTTGTTTGTAAAGTTAGGAGAAAATAACTTTTACATTCTCAAGGCACTTTTTTCTGTATAATCCAGTGGCGTCGAAAAAAATTGAAGAAAAAGGTGCAATATCGAGTTATGGCCTAAAGTTGTATTTTTTCAAATGGGAATCATAGTTGGCTATGGTTTAGTTAAAACGGATTTTTTTTTCTCTTTCTAACTATGTATATATGTCGGGTAACTTCTGATGTGTAAGTCTTTAATAGCGAACATAATATTTTACTAGATTACTTTATGCGTTTTCTTATATTTTACCAAGTAGGCGGGTGTCATCTATGATGGTAAACGGAAAAAACCCAAGGGAAAAAATCCCTGAAAAAAATCCAGGAAAAAATCCAAGGAAAAAAATCCATAGAAAAAAATCCAGGAAAAAAAATCCAAACTATAAAATGAAGTGATTATAATTTTGAACAGCCAAATCTTGTATTTTCTCACTCACTCATACTACTGCCCCCCCCTCCGGAACCGCTTTCGCATTACTTCAGGGGGTTGTGGGCGTCCCTTACACACTAAACATTCATGCAACATGCACCTCAAACTTAACTAACCAAATGCGGTAGCCCCAGTCGGGATTCGATCATCCCAACGGAGCGACCGCATTTGCTGTGACCTCGAGTGACCAATGCGTTCTCGCACTAGACCACCGATGTCCCTGAACAGCCAAACCTAACCTAACCTACAACTTCCTTGTCTTTCAGTATTGTTGTCTACTTTTATTTTTTCTATTTAAATAATTTTTTTGCTAATAATGTGTTTTGTTTGCCAGTTTTCTCAACCAATACACATATATTTATTTTATTAATAAAATGCTGTGCTGCGTGAACGCTCTGTCAATTTTAACAAGGGATTTTTTAAATTAAAAGATTTAGTATTAATAAATAGTTAAATTGTCAAAATTTACAGCGGAGGGCATTATAACCAAAATACAGATCTACCTAAGTAACAAAATATTTTTGCCCTAAAATTTTATTTTTAAGGTAGGTTACTACAAGGCAAACTTCATAACGCGTTTGTGCAACCGGCCGTAATGTTACAAACCATGTGAAAAATTACTATAGTTATAGTTTGGATTTTATTTCCTTGGATTTTTTTCCTTTGAATTTTTTTTCATGGATTTTTTTCCTGGATTTTTTTCCGTTTACCATCATAGATGACACCCGCCTATTCGGTAAAATATAAAAAAAACGCAAAAAGTAATCTAGTAAAATATTATGTTCGCTATTAAAGACTTACACATCAAAAGTTACCCGACATATGATACATAGTTAGAAAGAGAAAAAAAAATCCGTTTTAACTAAACCATAGCCAACTATGATTCCCATTTGAAAAAATACAACTTTAGGCCATAACTCGACATTGCACCTTTTTTCTTAATTTTCTCGACGCCACTGGATTATACAGAAAAAAGTGCCCTGAGAATGTAAAAGTTATTTTCTCCTAACTTTACAAACAACCACGATATTCACATGTGTCTAAAAGTTGAAAAATCGAACTTTTGTTTATAACTCGAAAACAAAAGACGATAGCAAATTTTTGTTTCCGCCAGTGAATTTGTCTCAAAAAAAGAGATCGAAAATGTGACTTCCATTTTTTTGTATCTCCTATAGTTACCGAGTTCCCCTATACAAACATCGAAATTTGCCCACCCTGTACAGCAGAGAAAGTTGAATTGCAAAAATTTTCATAAACAAATAAAATACGCTATTGACTTGTTTTTGGAACAAAATACCAAACAACCAGAACAGCACCCATCCGTAAATATTCCTCAAAATGCTGCAAGTACAAGGTGCTCATTCTGTCCTCGAAAACATGACTGAAAGTCAAAAATATCATGTCTCACATGCGGAAAAACAATCTGCAATGTCCATCGGAAGGAAATAAAAAAATATTTTTGTCTTGAATGCGAACAGTTGGAGAATTAATCATTTTACATTTACTTAGAATACATAAATTTTTATTTGTATTGTCAGTAAATAAAATACTTAGAACTGCTTTGTTGTATTTGTTTTGACTTGTAATATCTTTAAAATAAATATAAAACAAGTACCAAAAATTTAAAGAAAACCACGGGGTAACTGAGTTACCCCGCACAGGCCGTCACGTAAATTCCATTAGCACGGTCACGGGAGGGTTAAGAGAACCCTTTAATGAAATTATACAGTGCAACAAAAGTTCCACTAGTAGGTAAAGTATCTAAATTGGTAGGTAGGATACAGTTTGAAATTGAGCAGTTATGTGTTCGGGAAAAAGTAATGAAAGTTATATTACATATTCATATAATACAAAAAATAGCCAATACTTATAGCCCTTTCAAATACAGTCTCTCTGTTATTTTTACTAAAACAAACAAAATTATTTTTAATTAGGTATTTGTTAGTATTAATAGTAACTATAATATAGGTATTTAATTCATTACAATTTTTTTGTTGCTCCTTTTAGGACCATTTTAGTCCATATTACTTCACCAAAAAAATACATACCTATTTACTTTTGGTCTTTTAATATTTTTTGGTAGTTTTTAAAATTAAATTACCGTTATTTTGTATTTACTAATATATTTTTAATATATATATATATTTTCAAAACCATGCTATTAAATATGGAGATTATGAAGATTTTTACAGTTTTATTAAAATAAATAAATGAAAAGTGTACTTAACTGTATTTTTTAATTT
>JABXWE010036028.1:0-23823 GCA_014611495.1 Limonius californicus
CCTAGTAATCGATTTGACGTAAAATTTTCTACATAAATTTATTTAAAATACTCTTAAACTTCCTCAATAGAAAAAATAGTATAAAGAACACGTTTCATAAGAACACTTGTCGCACTCGTCCGTTGAAAAACTCGACGCTTCGCGTCTCGTTTTTTAAAAACTTAGACTCGTGCGTTAAGAAAAGGCCTTATGAAACTAGTTCTTTAATATACTATTATAGAACGCGATCGTTATACGTTGCTATGGTAAATAACGTAGAGTTTGAAAACACTGTAAATAGCGCCGTTTCTATTTTAAATATCAAAATGTAGTATAGTAACTAGGATGAACGAAATTTTCATACATAATCAAAATACAAGAAAACATTGATTACTTTGCTGATTACGTGCTAAAAATGTGAAAGCATACCGGCCACTGAACACATTCCTTCTGCCCTGTGTGTCCATCATGTGATATTTTGTGATACGAGGGAAGAGCCTTATAGGAAGACATCAAACCAGTCAAACACTGACAATAACTACTTTAAATCTTACATTTCCAATCACAACTACGGGTTTGCATAAATACAATACCAAATGAAAATTAAATTTAAAATAGTTCAGAATATTTGAATCTTTACATAACTATCGGTGGGAACGTAATATAAAACTGTTGCAGTTTGAATTGTTCTATGGACAACTATTTATTTTTTAAATAGAATTCATCAGTTTCTCTTCGTATTAACATATATTATTGCTTGATCTGTGGTCTTGTTTAATTGTAAATAACCATTTGTAATAAAATCAAGGGATTCCTATTTCTAGAGTTAAGGAGAGGTTGATATAAACCATAACTCATTGTTTTTCCTAGCGGGATACAAAACAAATGTAGCTCTGTGTAACAATCTGTATATTAATTTTGAGCGATATAGAATAAATTGCAAATTTTACAAATATCATTCTCCGTTTCCTATTTAGGTAAATGATGTTAAAACCATTATTATGGGTATTCGTTTTCTTTAGGTGCTTTCTCCTATCGGAGGTTGGTGATCATAGCAACAATTCTTATTTTCGACACTGCTGCCCTAAATTTAATAGTACCGAGGAGCAGTTGTACCAGTCTCGTAAGTTTCTCAACCAGGATGTTCTTCGTTTTCCTACGTCCTCTTCCCTCATATTTTTCCCTGAATAATTAACTGTAGCAGATGGTATTTTTCTCCACCTATAATATGCCCGAAATACTCTAGTTTTTGTTTCTTTATTGTATTAATTAGGCCTCGTTCTTTATATATCTGATATGTATTATGTGTATTATGGGTAGTATGGGTATCGCATTCCTTAAAGTGCACTACAAATATCTTAAAATTTGATAATCTAAAAATCGTGATATTCATTCTAAGTTATTTTTCGCTTCCTATTCAGTTAAAGCAAAGCCATTAGCGTATATTAATTCTGAGTGATCTGTAAGAAGTCATAAATGTATATAATGTATATAAACATTATTTTTCACTCGATGTACATGAAAATTGTGTAAACATCATTAGGATAAGTATTTCATTCCTTAAAATACACCAAGAATTTAAAAATCCCCTAACCTAGCAATCTATACAGAGTGATTCTAAGCATATGCGGCAAACTTTAACCATAGAAGACGTTATTTATTTTCTAAATCAACCACTATTTTTTTTAATTTGGAACCGTTACGGAAATATGGGCTTCAAGGTTCTTTACATCAATTCAGTGAAATGTAAATACCTTTTTTGTTTCATGTCCAATCGTGATAAACTTCATTGTTTTGGAAAACTAATAATCCAAGCTTAACTTCCAATAGATAAAAATACACAATTGAGTGTGAAACCGGATGAAATCTGCCCAGAATTGAAAAGTTGGTTTAAACATGTTTAAATTCGGGTATATTTTGAAGACGAGATCGTTAACCTAAGTTTTCTTGTAGCTTTTGAACTAGTATTCTGTTGTCCTAAAAATATGTTCCACGGTTTTTCGGAAAGTTTAATATCTAAGGAGTTATCTAACAAAGTTTCAAAGAAAATTATCTAACAAGGTTTCGACGAAAAATAGCAAATGAAATACATACACGTAATTTCCAAATTTTTAAACTAGTTTTCACTTCTGGGTCGGATTTCATCCACTTGTCCTATTCCGTTGTATATTTTTCTGTCTGGAAATGAAGCTTCAAAACGACGGAATTCATCATAATGGGACAAGGAACAAAATAGTTATTTACATTTTAGTGAATTAGTGTAAAAAAATCTTTGAAGCCTCCTATAATGGTACTGAGAGCGAATTTAAAACAAATTACCATGTAGTATAGGGGTTACATAATCTACAAGTGTGTAAAGTTTCTCGCACATTTTTAGAAAACCACCCTTTCAAATTTAAATTTTAAACAATTGGGCTTTAATAGTATTTCAAACACACTGAGTTAGTACCAACTTACATTTAAAGCATTGTACATTAATACCAATTCACTAACATAACTCCCATCAACTCATCAACTGTCCTACCCCAACTGTTAAAAATACGAAAAGACAAAAAACTACTATTTTATTAGATTGAATAAACAAGTAACCGGAAATTTTCCACATATTCTTGTAACCCAATCAACCTATTTGAGATAAATCTAACAGATAATTACCTTTCTTATCGTCATTTGTACTTTTTTCGCATTCTGCAACTTCAGAATAAGTCTTAATAGGTTCCTCTAAATGACACACAACGGCAGCCGGTGGATTACTTAAGTATGCTTCAGATTTTTCAGTCTTGATTGGCTTTTCTGCTACAACAATTATTGATTAGCGCCGATATAATCTTAAATGGCCCTTAAACTTCAATAGAATCAGCTGATACAATGAACAATTAGTGTAATTGAAGCACACATTACAAAAAACTGTTCCTAATTAATTAAATATTGTTCGTTTGGTTTATAAGAATTCTGGACCTTGAAACTTACCAGTAAGATTAGGTTCATTTCCTTCTGTTTTCTCGAGTTTTTTATCTTCAGGGTAGGACTTAACTGGTTCTTCTATGTAGCAAATGACTGCATCCGTTTTTACATCTTCTTCAGATTTAGTGAGTTCTTCTGCAGAATTTTAATGATATAGAAGAGTTTTCAAAACTAGAAAACAGCTTACCAGTTGAGACTGTACGTTCTGATGAGCATCTTGCAGCTATTCTTCTAACCACATTTGAGATTCTTTTGTTGTTAAACATAATTGCAAAGTAGAAAAAATAGACGATAAATAAAGTCATCCCCTCGTACCAAAATATTATACCATCCCACGTCATCACCACCAAAAGGGAAATGGCAACACCGTAGAGGGTGATGTCTCTGGTTACAGGCCACCAGTCAACTTTAATTGGCTAAAAAACATAATTACTTTATTTTTCACTGCTACTTTCTGTTGTTTTTTTGTAAATAATATTTTGAATTAATAAAGCCAATTGCTTCTTCTTATTTATTGAAACGAACTGAGACTAATTTGAATATTTCACATCGACCGCAAAACAGTTTTGATTACTTGATATAACAAGGTAAACAGCAGCATATTTGGGTTAACTTCAAAAGGGAGAACTTACAGAGGAAGCAGCAAGACTCCCAAGAGCACCAACCCCAAGGGTGTTAAACATGGATGATCCAACCACTGTTCCTATTCCAATATCTGATTGAGTTATGAAAGTTCCTATGATATTTACGAAAAGCTCCGGAGCTGATGTTGCCATGGCCATGAACGTTGCTGCTGCTACGTCCTACATAAATAAACAACATTAATCAAAATCCTTATTGAATAAGTTACTATAAAAATCCTTAGGATTTTTTTCTGTGTAATTATTTTTAAGTTGAGGATATGCCACGAATTCAACAGTTAACGTTTACTCCGAAAAATAGGAACATGTTCAAACACGCAAGTGAACAAATAAAAATCTGTTTTAATATCAAAAATTAATTAACGAATACTAAAAGTTGTGCTCGAAAAATATCAGTTTTATCTTGAATGACATTATAAACATTTTTAATCAAATAAGTTTCAATATTGCACGACCTCTTATCTGCAGAAAACAATCCTATTTCTACTTGTTAATATTTTAATTTGCTTATGTCAAAAAATCTAACAGATTAATTTTTCTCCAAAATGCGTTAATTACTATACCGAAATAATCAGTCAATATTGTAGGTGTACATTTTTAATCTTAAATTATTAAGCTTTAGGTACATGTGCTGAAACACCGTCTTGCTATAAATAATAGGTTAAAATATAGCAGCAAATTAAGCACATTCTCTGAATCGATACAGCACCAATAAAGCTGTTCATTTTTTTTTTTGTCACTTTACTCTAAAGCTTTGGATCACGTAACAAATAGTCGCGAATAAATTGCCCTAGAAACCGAGCATTTCGATTTATTTAATTTTCGCCATAAAGAGCTTACACGGAAGAGAAAAATAGACGTAGTATTTCCTTACAAGCTGTAAATTCCGAATTAACAATCGTTGCTGAATTGCAGCTAGTCGAAGTTCACATCTTTTAATTAAATCTTTAACTTTTTCGGGCTTGGAAAACTTTTTACGTCTGATACAAGACGTGTTTGAAATTTGTATCAATGGAAATGAGAATTCGATTTCTTTGATTAAGATATTACCAGGAACGCCTAACGTTGCGTATGGATTTTGGTCGTACCTATTAAACACTGTCTTATTTCAAATTTGCTCATTGATAAGTTTTTCATAAAATAAATATTTTATCAAATTGTAAAATAAAACTTGAGCTTTAATTCTTCTGGTACAAAGAATACAACATTATAGTAAATTTTTGTTTTAATCAACAATATACACAATCGGCCCGCGCGCAGGTCCTTAAGATCAGTTCACATTTTTTTAGCAATTTTATATTATGAAGCCTCTACTCTTCAACGGTGTAATGAAAATATATCAACACTTGACTAAACTCTCCAGTGAACTTGAAATCGTTGTGAATCGACTATTGTTCGAGATAACTATAACGATATCAGTCAGATGACTTTCATTTAGCATTTAGTATGTGAAAATGCCATAGAAACTGCCATAATTCCTTGGAACTATTACTAAGCCAAAACAGAGCTTAAGTAAAATACAAAACCAAACAAACTCAAA
This sequence comes from Limonius californicus, assembly GCA_014611495.1. Taxonomy (NCBI): domain Eukaryota; kingdom Metazoa; phylum Arthropoda; class Insecta; order Coleoptera; family Elateridae; genus Limonius; species Limonius californicus. The sequence continues at coordinate 5,125 of JABXWE010036028.1, forward strand.
CCGCGCATGATTTTTTTTCTGGTGATAAATTTAAATGTGTTGGAACTGGTCTTAGTTTCTAATAGAATTTGACATTGACATTGACAGTGACTTTAAGCGATACCTCCAACCGTGATTTCTTATCACGGTTGCAGGTTACACCATACTGTCGAACTTAATCTGATATTTCTGATTGTCTTGACTCAATTAACTTAATTAAAAGTACGTTGTGTATTTTAGCCAGATATTTTAAAAACTGATCAACAATATAACAATCCATCTTTGGGATATTTTTATTCTGTATTTATGATAAGATATTAATGTCAGAATAACAAGCGATTTCCAAAATGTCTGAAGAAATAGGTTGACATGAAATTTGAAAAACAGAAAAGATTTTAGAAAATTCTGCAATTGCTTGTGCATTTTTTTGGAAGTTTTCCATATAAATTTGAATAAATTTAATATTTAAACTGTATTATTTTAACAAATCACACTTGTCAAAAAAGAATATTATGACATATGTTATCTGCAAGTATACAGTGTACACAAATTTCCCAGGATTGCATACCCTACGCAAAATAAATGGGGATCATATTTTCCCAGATTACGTTCTAATACTTTAGCTAAGAATATACACTGCATTATTGTTAGGAGCACAAGATATTGATAATATTACTTAACAACTTTTTGTGTATTAACTGATATCGGGTTCTATTAGCTTACTACGTATTTCAACGTTTTTACTTATTAACGAATATTAATAGCAACGGATTAAGACAAGAATCAATGAACGAATTATTAATGTAGTTTAGTCGAAAGGAAAATAATTGGTATCCTAAAAATGAAGCAAAAGTTTCATCTTTATTTTGGCAAACAAACAAATGTTGTTCAAAATTGAAATTAAAAGGGAAACCGCAAAATATTTTGCAAAAATGCTTTAATCTACAAGTTTCGAGCCACGGTAATCTTCAGGTTAAGTTATTACTGCATGAATTGCAATCAAACAGTATAGGAGTAATGATTAGTATTACCTTACTTTACTGGAATGAAATATTTCCGAATTATTCCATAATAAACTAACAACAACAATGCATTATAATTTTTGAACAATTACATGATACAATATGTATCCCAACTGTAGTAATAAAAAGTAATACAATCAAAGCTTTACTGTAACAATCTACTTTGTATATTCCTTATTAAACCTGAAGATTGTCGTCGGTCGGAACAGAATCCGTAAAGAGTGGCGAGTTTTTGTATTCCTACTGTTCTATTTATTATCAAAAAATGGGTGCATCTATTGACATAAACAACTAATAAATATTACTAAATTAATACAATACGCACCTGCGATAAATTGAGTGTTTCGCAAATCCTTTGAACGCAGGGCAAAAAATAATTATCGCAAATAATGGCGAGTAAAGTGAAACAGTAAATTCCGACAATGAACGAAATGAGTATTGCCCCAGCTTTTCTCTGTTCGTCTGTGAAGAAATTGGGGAAATCGTCTTGCGAACTACTACACGTGTCATTTTCAGATTGGGGGTTTATGAACATAATAGGAGTTATTCTTTTTCGGATTTTAACAACCTCCGAGCTGCTGTTACTGCTATTTGCTCGGCCCGGGCTCAGTTCCTCAATCGGGATGGGAAGCAAATTATCAAGATTTTTGTTTTGTTCTATGCTTCTGGATTTAGTTTGGATAATACTTTGAGTTTCGTTTCTCGAAATTGCAGCTGTAATTTAAAAATAGATTCAAACGATGCCTAAATATTTGGTAATTTTAAGTTTTTTAATTAAATATTTGCGCAATTTAAGAATAAAGATTTGTTAAGCATTAAAGACTTACCTGCAAACGGAGATCCTTGCATGCAGACAAGCACAGCCGCAACAATTAAAACGTGTTTGCAAATTTCCATTTTTTAGGAGTATGTGTAAATTTTCCACCAAAACGATTATAGTCTGTTACTAAGTGCAAAATTATGCTTTTTAACCACTAATTAATACTTCGCTATCGGGTTTTTCCTTGGCATTCCAGTACTGCGACTGATAATTTGTGTACTGTCACCGTCCATAATTGAAGAACTCGAACCTATAACGAAGTGCAAAAATTTTCGTTTACATAACACAAAAACAATATAAATTCTTTTCGGTTACGAAACTTTCAAGTTAGTACGAAACTATGAAGTTTCGCTTGAATGTGGTTTATGATGGTCTTACCATTAAATCATAGTGTTAAATGTATTACGAGATGTGATTTTTACTAACAACATAAATTCAAGGACATGTCGCTAAACAAACATCGGAAAATTCTATGAATACCTTACGTATTTCTATTGGCAAAATATATTTGTGACTATACTTATAAAATAATAAAAATAGCGTAATGCCATTTTATGGGACGCAAAATGATTTTCAGTTCTTAGTCCAGTAATCACTGAAATTGCACTACATTTTCCCTAAAATCTATAATATAATTTATTGCGCAGAGAAACGCCATCGTCTGTTTATCTTAAGACATTAATTAAACTTAAAAATTAATTAATTAGCGAGCCTTTAGTAAAAACGATTAAAATCGATAATTTTCTTATCAACCAATTGTTTTAAGCGATATACCATTACATTTGTAAAAATTGAGTTCCAAAATTTCACTACATGGTTTACGATTGTCAAAGATGTTGGTATTTCAACCAGGACCGACGACTTTTGGTACCCTCAGAAGCACGACTGGTTGCATCTGCTACTATATTAGTCCACCCATCCGAGTACTAACCAGCGCTGTTTGTTCTGCACTGCAAATACCGTTTGAGCGGCGGCGTTCGCTGTGCTTCACTATGCAACCGATTAATATTGCTTGAATCTTTAAAATACTACTGATGATGATGATTTGAAAAAGCGAAATCTAGGACGCGGTTTTAAATACTACTACTGAAACTATGATTTCATTTACTAGGTACACTTTTGCTAATATTTACATGAACACTGAAACTGGCTCTCGATATTGCTAGCAAATACATTCATGTTGCAGGTTCGGAATGATTGGAGTTAAGCGTAAATAAATTGTAAACGGTATTGCATTTCCCAAACTGAAATTAATCTAAAATTTAAAAGTGGTAAGCAATGAGTTTTGCCATACTTCCACTACATAGTTTGAAATTGTACCTTCTATTTTCAAATGTTTAAAATAATTGGAAGTAATCTACCAGATGAAACAACATCAACAAATATTTTTCGAATGCTCCCCAATTACTAATAACATAGAAAATAGCAACTTTGGAACTTAATTCCTAATCTAATCCTATAACTTTCCTTAGCAATATTTTTAATGTAAAATCGAATGAACCACCAATTATCTTGGAGATCTAGATCTCAGCTAGATCTGAATAGCCATAGCTTCTCGCAGTTATTCAGACCATGCGCCACCGAAACATTTCATTTCTGCCTTTACTAATTATTATGTATTTTGAGCTTTCGGCTTAAAAAGATATTTTCAGAAACTGACGAAATATGAAATGTTTTGCAACCTTTTATCCTACGTATAGCGGTATTTTTTATTTAATTGAAAAATATATTTCATTAATCGGCGCCACAAAGACATAATTAATTATTTTTGCAGAAATCATACTAAAAATTTTCTTTGGTTGCATATTATTGACCAAATGTGATACGTCAACATAATATAAAATCGAATTCTATTCTAATATTAATTTTAACGTATTGTTTTAAACTATAGTTGTATTGTGTGTTGCCTAATTTATACATTTAAAGCTTGATGTTGGAATTTACGGTTAATTTTGTTATAATTGGTATACCAAGAAGTTTCATGCAGAAGGGGGTTAGACGTTACTAAGTATAATATTTTTTAAATCTATATTTGTCCTTCTCTTATGAGACGCCTATGGTACACTTATTAAAACGTTACAGAGCATAAATAGTAATGTGAACATAAAATTTCACGATATTAATATCATGGTAATTATTACAACAAAGTATTTTAGGATCCACATTCATGTTAAATCTGCCACCAAAATAACATTTCCTCTTGATTAAGCCTACATACGAATAATTTTATTATTTTTAGAAATATTTTAATCACAATCTTCCAGACGTGTTTCTCCTCAGCGCCAATGTACGATGAAATACCAGTAGAAGTTTAGGCATTTAAGCACCACGATTACCCTGATTGAGTAATTGTCCGGCTTTGGGTTTCGATCCTGAACGTCGTTTTGAGTTATTCGCTCGTATAATAACCGCTATGTTAGCTCAACTATCGATATCGCATAATATTAAACTATTTAAAAAAAATTTAATATTTCTCCTGCGTTAGCTACATCTACAGTTTTCATTCTAAATTGAAGCTAACGCGTTATTCCAACTAAGAGATACTAAAAGCCTTTGCATTTACAGCTCGTAAAGTTACGAGGACCATTACGCAAGTGCTAGTTTACGTACGTAAGTGAAATAATATTAATTTTTTGGTACCGCGAAATGTTCTTATACGCATTAAATGTGAGAGGGTTGGATGCTTACGCCATAAAGCACACATATGTGGAAATAATAAAAAACATAATATTAAACAGAGCAGATACTTATTATTTTTGTGAAATTTCCAGGTCATTCTAGTATTTGGCAGCACAGAACAAACAAACTTTAAGCAAAAAATAAGTATTTTGTAGTCCCTATAGGAGCACCCCGCGTTACATCATTCAACAACTATAATCGAAATCAATACTATTTCTGCATGGAGTGGTAGAAATGTACAAAGACAAATATTGAAAATCAAATTCTCCTACGTCGGCAACATTGTTTCACATTTGGATTGAAATTTAAAGCAGATATATCACGTTTCATTTCACCAACAATTTTATCTCGAGAAATTTAGTTTGAAACTTTCCAGCGCTTTTCACATATTTTTCTTTATGCGTTTTAGCTGTACATTAAAAGAGAAAGAAAGTATCCTGAACGTGAAAGAACTTTCTACTTAACTGAAAAGCGGACTGAGTTTTCATCATTCGCGAGACGTAATACGGAAAGCGTTAGTGGAAAAAAGTAAATACTGTCGCGAAACAGATTTATAAGCTGTTAAGCTTCATAAAGCTTCATGTTGCAAATCCTAATGAAACTATGCTCATAGCACGAGGCCAAAATCATATAAAATAGCTATTTTTGAAAATATTAATCTATTTGGCGACAATATTCATTATCTTCGGGAACAATCAATGTAATTTATACTTAACTGTATCAGCTTTCTTCTGAAATTTTATGTAAAATTGCTAGATTTTATTATAATTTTTCAGATACTATGTTGTCTAATTAATAAATTATTGCTATTAATTAGGGAATTTTGTAAAAATTGTTGCTACGACACATTAAGTACCACTTAAGTACTCATATCTATCAAATTGACCTTAGCCGTTTATTTTCTGTGAGAAAACACAAAATTCATAATTTACAGTATAAATAAAACAATTTAATTTTAAAAAGCGGCTTTAAAAAGCGAATATCTAAACTTAATTGGTTCAGTTGGAATGATTATTTGAATTTATTCCTTGACATCATTTTTGTTGCTGTAATAGGTGGAATATATGACTGTACTGGAAATATTACATTTTTACAAAACTAATCATAACAAATGTAACAAATGGCACTGTACTGACATTTAGTTGTAATAGTAAACCACGGATCAGGTTAAGACGAGATTTCTGATTTCCACACTCATTAAAATTTGCATGATCATATTGTACTATGAAGACATTTTCATAATTACTGAAATTGCTTAAGTTGCTAAGGGCGTTTACAAACTCAAATTTATAAATTAAACAACACCAACATTCTAATATTTACAACCAGTTTACCTTAATGCAACTAAATAGAAAATCAAATAAAGCAACAATAATAATTACCTGAGCATTTTATCCATCATAAACTGGTCGAACACAATTTTTTTAATACTCGAGATTGCAAAGTTATGTTTACGAGTTTAAAAAAGTTTATAATATTTGCAGGTCTAACTGCTAACGCTGTCGCTACAACACTTAAATCCTCAAATATCAGCAGCTCCTGATAAAGCTCGATTTTCAACTGATTTTAATTGATAACGCATATCTATACACGAGAGCACTCCATGTCGAAGGAAAATATACCTTTAGCCTTAGTCCATTTACATTATAAAAACATTTCAAGCGTTCAAGCTTATCCCATAGGTCAGTATTGTTTTTATTTAAATGATTTTTTACGGTCTTTTATATTGTATATTAAATAAAAAATTAGAACAAGGAAATCTTAAAATCAGTTAAACTTTAACCGCAAATTCGGTACATAGACGTCAATCGATATCAAACTTTAGCTAAATATAGATACTCAAATTTGGATACTAGAACCAGCATCATGTTATCGAAGTGGATTAACGGAAATAACGTAATCTAAAACAGTAAAAATAAAACGCAAAAAACAGATTTGGTTTTTAGAGACCGTAAATCGAAAGTTCTTCGTAGTTTTTATACGCGTTCCGAATGCTTGAGAAAATTTGGTTGTTACCTACAAAATATTTAATTCTGTAAGAAAGGGTTCCCCTGTAAAAAATTTAAAAGTGGAAGTTATTTAAGCTTTTTCTGTAACATTTTTTTTTCAGGGAAGTTATACAACTCTTAAGCGTCGAAAGCATATTTTCCACAGAAATTGGAGATTAATACAATAATTATAAGAATAACGCACTTCCAGAAGCTTATAATAATATTTTTCCATATTAGCTCGGTTCAGATTCGGGGTTTTTTATAGCAATAACCGATTGATAATAATAAACGGTAAAACCATCTTTTCCTTGCAAAAAACTGTTCTTCTTTCTTTTCTGTTTCTTCATAAGTTGTTCCACTTTAGGGCGTGCATCATATTCACTGACATTACGAAACAAGGGTATCAATACAGATTCGGCTTGATCGTTTTTCCCAGTGCGATTTCTTTCACTGTCAAAATTGTCATTTTTTATGGCAACAGCTTCCGTTTTAAATATAAATTTTACTCAAAACTAGTGGTGAAATGTTTAATTGTGCTGCTGCATTCCGCTGACTTATTTTCGACAATTTTTTCATAGAGTATCCTCTAAATTTATTTCCTAGATTCCAAACACTATGCCTTAAAAGGCTTCATTTGCACTCAAAATCACGTCCTTTTTAGCCACGTGATTTTTCTTGGCATATCCAGCTGAAGAAAGTCACGTGACTGACATGCCTAAACATTTACAGTATTAAGTGTTTAAGTATAATGAAATTTTCAATAATCATTTTCAGACACCTTCACAGGAATTTTGACTAAAACCGATAGAACGATACATTTGAATTTATTTCCATTTCCCCATCGACGTCACTAGATAAAACATAATTTATAAATTGCAAACTCATATAACTTACTTACTTACTTACTTAATCCAGATCAACAGTTTCAATTAATCAAAATATATAAAATTATATCGAAACATCAGTATCTATTTAAATAATGTATTATGAAATCAAAGCATACTATTGTACTTTTAAACCCGTTTAAGGATTAAGTAAAATATTTTAAACTAGTTTGTGATCTTTATTTAATTTGATGATTGGTGTATCAAGTACATTTTACTTGTGTATTTACTCATATATAGTTCTATGTTGAGAGCGAGTTTAAAATTTATTTTTGACATTAAAAAGTTTCTTGTCTGTATAAATAGGCGCTACTTTATAAAAGATATGGTTTTTGATTTTAATGTTAGATTCCCATGTTGTGCTGAAATAATTGTACAGGGTTGCACAAATGTATTACATCAGTGCTGCTTTGTAAAAACCCTATAAGCCATAGCGTGGAATTTTATTTATATACATTATAATATACAGTACGTCCTAGATTGAGTGGGCTACTGTAGGTTAAAACTTGATATTTTTACTATTTTTTTTCTGTAGACATCAGTTGTGATACATTGTTAATAAGAGTAAAAAAATTCTACATAGCCATTAAAATCCAATCTGGCGTTCATTTTACATTAGAAACCGCCACTTTGAATTTTATTTTGACATCATTTATAAGAATACCTAATCAAATCAAATAACTTTTACTTGCAACATTTTTTCATGTCTTTTATAACTACGGATATAGTTGACTGTAGAGGAAATAGAGATTTTCAGTTTAATGGAAATAATTTCTAAACTGTTCGGAATTTTAAAATTTTCTTACTGGAATTTAAACTCCCACTGAAAACTGCACAACTTTGCTAATTTAAACAAATCTCTATCTTTAACAGTAAAAATACACCCATGATAATCTACTCAATCTGGGGCATACTGCAAACTGTTTTAGTAATGGAAAGCTTATTTTTGTATAGGTATGTATACATATACAGGGTGTATCAGAAATAGGTACAAATATTAAATCCAATGGTAGATTACAATATATACAAACTACAAAAAACATTTCTTTGGCAATGGGATCCTTAAGATATGCGAAAATAATAATTGAAAATTTTACCCAAAATTGTTTGAGTACCGCAGGATAATAACAAAAATTTGAGTCCAAAGACATGTTATGCAAAGGAGAGTAAGATAGAAGTGCAAAAAAATTTCTTATCACCTGCCACAAACCAATACTATTAGGTAGGTCAATAATTTCTATTCCGTCTGTTGTTAAAGCTGGCAAGCAGTGTTTCTACCAAAATAGAAAATTTTACGAACATTGAACTTACTGATGTTGTTCTTATTTACGGGGAAGCTCAAGGAAACGCTCTAAGGGCAAGGCAAATGTATTTAGAGCGATATCCTCCGCGCCGCATTTCAAACAGCCGTACATTTACTAGAACAGTCCAACATTTACGGGATTACGGCACGTATCAACCACAAAACCATCATCGCGGTCGCCCAAGAGCAGAAAGAGTTGTTAATGTAGAACAGCATGTCTTGGAATTAGTGGAGAAAAGTCCTAGTGTTAGCACTAGAAGACTTCCGTTACAAATTGGCGTTTCCCATTCTACTGTTTGGGCGATTTTGCGGAATCGGGGACTACGCCCTTACCACGTCCAACGCGTTCAAGGTTTGCAACCAGCGGATTATGTACGTAGGCACGATTTTTGTGAATGACATCTTCAAAAGTGCAACTACCAACCAAATTTCCTGTTCAATTTGTTATCTACTGATGAGGCAGGATTTACGCAAGAAGGGGTGTTTAATGTCCATAATACCCACATTTGGTCAGATGAGAAACCACACGAAATAGTGGAACACAGTTTCCAACAACGGTTTTCCCTAAATGTATGGGCAGGCATTGTAGGTGATCACCTTACCATACATTTTACCTGCTCGTTTAAATGGAGCTCTGTATTTACACTTTCTCAACGAAGTCCTACCAGAATTGCTTGAAAACGTATCTTTAGAGGCACGACGTAATATGTGGATTTTGTTTGATGGTGCTCCGACTCATATGCTAGGGATATAAGGGAATGTTTAAATAATAACTATTCTGAAAGGTAGATTGGAAAAAACGGGCCAGTTCCATGGCCATGGCCTCGTTCGCCAGATTTAAATAATTGTGATTACTTTTTGTGGGGCTACATGAGTTATGCAAAAATTGATTTAAATAAATGATGGGTATTCTGAAATAAATTAGTACTTTTTTAAATGCTTTATGCGTTTGGTTTTCTTTTGCATGAAGGATCACTTGTTTATAATTTGTTTACACCCTGATAAAGTGATAACGCAAAAATTTAATTTAGCGGTAAATGAAATTCTTAAATACCTTCTAATTATAAACATGTCCAACTGCTTCAATTAAACCTGGAACCCTCCCAATGCCGTAGTTTATCACAAGCCAGACAAGTTTTTACGTGTTTGCCTCTTTGAATTTACTTTACAATTGGGTAATAACCTTCTGCAGCTTAAATGCATTTTTTATGTATCATCATCAGTTCTCAAACACAATTTTATTTTATTTTTTAATTTAAAAAAATGATTTTTGAAAAATTTATAGACCATTGAACTGTATTTGAGCCAATCGATTACTGGTTTAAATATTTGTACCTATTTCTGATACACCCTGTATATTTATAACCGGTAAGAATTGTTTACAATTTCATAAAATCAAATTAAAGAGTATTGCCACGGAAAAGCAAAATCGTTATATGACAACAACATAAATCGAAAATATTTTTGATTTAATACGACAGTCGTATTACAAAAAGCACCAGCAGAAAGTTATCCGATAAGACCTGAAAACGGCTAACGTGACTTTACCGAAACGTCGTCAAGACAACCACCCCGGTCCGTCCCAGGACCAAGAAGTTGCTACGCGGAAGAATTCCTGGAAGCCAACCACAGCATACAACACGCCCGGAAATCTCAATTTGTCAATTTTCACAGCATATTAAATCATCATATATACACGTCATCTTAAAATTAATACTACCTATATAAATTACAATTCAATGGCTGTTTAGGAGTTGTCCTCCTTTTCAGCCGGTCCTACATGAGACATATGGTAAAAAAAAGTTCTAAATAATTACAAAAAGTTGGTATTAAGAAATAGTAAAACATATTATACATATTATATCATGACGGATTGCTAAGAAATACCAGGTAGATCCGCGTGACCAAGATCTCGCCCTGTATAAACAAACAATAACAACAACAACGCTATTGTCAAGTCAATTAGTGATTAGGAAAATAAAGGCACCAATATTATTTATTTAACTTAGGTACTCGTAATCAATAACACTGTAATAAATGTGTTGTAATTTAACAAACAGTCTAACTAACTAAAAATAAACCAGAGGAGTACCAAGAAAAGTAAACTATTAAAAAATCAGGCTCTGCCAAAGTCTTAGAACAGGGAGTGGATCGAATCGATAAATAATAAAGTTGAACAAAAACAAGTATTCAGTAACACCCAAACGAATACAATTTCAACATAATCCTTTATAATTAAAATTCGAACAAATTTGCTCTTTCTGCCAAACAGTAGCCCAAACGATTGTAAAATGCAGTTCTCATATTACCAAACATTACAGGAGTAACTGTACCAAATGCTTCTCGTATTTTCATTTGCAGTTCGTTCAACGTTCTTGCCCTGTCTTCTATGGAACCATAAATTTTAGATTTAATATATATATTATTATTTATAACATAGCCGTGTATTGCATACTGCCTTGCAGATCCAGCTATAACAAATTAAAAAAAAAAAGATTTAATATAACCCCACAGAAAAAAATCTTCAGGTGATAAGTCTGGAGATTGTGGTGCCCACAAGACTGTGCCATGTGTTGCAATTACACGATTGGGAAAAATATTGTTTAAATATTCACGTACTGCCAATGTATTATGGGCAGGACAGCCATCCTGTTGAAACGAAATTTTGTCAAATTGAACTCCTGGTGTTTGACGCAAAGCTGGAATTACTTGGTTGAGATATTTTTGGCCATTCAGATTTTCTTCGATAAAAAAAGGGCCAATAATATCGCCCAGCATGCCACTCCAAACATTTAGTTTCTGTGGGTATTGGGTACCCCAATTATAACGCCTGCGTGGGTTATGTCGCGACCAGCAACGAGCAATTGAAGGATTGTGCCGTCCATTTATTGGAAAGGATTGATTCATCCGTAAAAAGAACGTTCCTTAGAAAATTTACGTTATTATATGATTTCTCCATTACATCTTCAAAAAATTGCTTTGGCCTTATTTGACCGGCGGGATAGATTTCTTGAGTTTTTGACAATTTATAGGAAAGATATCCGTTTTGCTTCAATTTTTTTAATACAGAAGTATGGTGCAAATTAACCTGTTCAGCAATCTGTCTGGAAGACTGGCACGAATTCTCTTCTACAGCAGCACAAATTCTTAATTCGTCAAGTTCCTGCTCCTCAGTTTTAGGTTGAGGCGTTTTTTGTGGTTTTTGGGAGACGAACATCCTTTTTTCTCAAAATTCTGCACAATTCGGTGTATGGTAGTAGTGCCTGGGATAGGACTATTTGGAAAAGCAACTGCAAATAAATCTCTTGTTTGACGTACTGTATTGCCGCTGTAGATCCATTTAACAACCTGTATTTTCTCATGCAACTCATATGTATTTATTGTAACAAAAATAGATTTGAGAACAAAATAAAAGGACAGCGCCCTTATTTAAAAAAGATATATCAAGGTGCATAGTGTAAATGCATGCCTGTCGTACATGTCCCTATGTTCCAGTGAAGTTTTTCACTTATATTTTGATTTTGACAATAGTAAAATACTTTTAAATAGCGTTGAGATCAAGCCCTCGGTATTCACAGCTGGTTTCCAGACTTTATACTAAAAACAAATACAAAATATTAAGTGTTAACCCTGACATATTTCATACATGTATCTATAGCAATTTTCAAGTTCAATGGATTTGTGAAAGATATCTGTAATCGATACCGGTTTAATCAGTGTTCGTAAGCAACATAGTAGACTATGATCACTTTTACAAGTACGGGATGTTAAGATGAAATTGTTCTGGTCTTTCAACTGAACAAATGCTTCAAGTGATTCGCTCTTATCAAAATTTTGAAATTGACGTATTTCGGATTCGATAGCAGATTGCCTGTCCAGATAACCATTTAAAAATCAAAAATTCATTTATTAGATTTCAAGATTATCTATGGAAACGTGACTAGCATAAATTTGCAATGTACCTAGCGTTGCTACTGCTTTATTGTGTAAATAACATTCCATTTAATGCGTTACACAACGTCTTGAAACAGCTACGAATTATTTTTGAAAAAACAAAATCCTGAAGAGACAATAGAAAAAACACTAATTATTGTCAATGCACCATCAACTCTTAAATATATAAAGCTGGCACAAAAAACGTTTTGTTGGCTGTTATATAGTCTTAACACACAATTTGCTTAAGAAACCAAGCCAATCGTGTTTACTCGTTGCTACTTGCTCAAACTTTTATATTAAATAAAGAATTTCATGAACTACATTTGTGTATTTGCATTATGTCTTTAAAGGAAACGTGTTAATTATTATTGAAATTTTAACGCACGTATGTCGAATACATCAAAATATTGGTCGTTTACCCAGGAGATAATAAATTGTACATTTTTAGATTAATAAAGTTTAAAAGATATTTTCTTGTGGGTGTGTCAAATCATTTTATCATATTTTAAAAGGATTTAAAGCATCAAAAGTTTAAAAATAAACAGTTGTAAATATTTGAAGTTTGAGAAAAGTCCAGGCAAAGTGCATCACTCATTCTCAGGTATTAAAGATCAAAAGTCGCGCTCCTGAAATCAAGATAAATGACAATTATAAATTAAAAGATTTACTTTGGTATAATATTCTACTATACGAAAGTATTTATTGTGATTTAAACAAATAACCAAAAACACTTTACCTGGACTTTCTCATATACCGAATGGTACAATCTATTCAGCTTCGTTTGAATCATAGGAAGCAACAAATTGTCATTATTTGACATGAATAGCTGTGTCATTTAATCTGCATTTTAATAAACTTAGAAAGGCAGTTGTTAAGTTGCATAACTTTCATATTTTTACTGCACAACAAGTATAGGTATCTAATTTCGAAAATTCTTAAGACCCAAAATCGAACTTAACAAAACAAGTAAAACACAATGTTATCGATCGTCCACACGTTTAGCAAGAGACGAAATTTGATTAAAATCGGTAGAATCATTTTCTTAAATATTTATTAATTTTCAAAATTTTGCAGGCTACCATTTTTACCATTACCAAAGTTCTTTGACGCTATCATTTTAAAATATAAAAGCTATTAAAGAAGGAAGGTATATATCAACTGAATTAACATTTGTTATGTAACTGCGAAATTCAAGAATCCTAAGGGGTCTTAGAAAACCTCGGTAGGCGTATTTCTGTTGAAAACTGGTATGGAAAAGTAAAATACACTTTAGGGTTGTTCAAATCCCGATAATATTCCTGGAGATTGAAGTTAACATAGAACCACGCTACGCAACGTTGTCAAAATCGTTACAAAGGAAAACATGCATGTGAAATATGTTGCCATTATTTTTACAATAATCCTCATTATTAGCAAGTTAATAAATATTTACAAAATTATAAGGTGTTCCATTGTCTAATATTTTTTTTTAATCGAGAAACCATCCAATCTGCATTACTGTTAATTTTATAAAATTATTATATCACGGGAGCCTTCTGTGGAAATGAAACAGAAGCATTATAGTCAAAACAATAGTAAACATGTATCGCACACATTCACATGTTACTTTTTATTAATTAGGACCAACCTTACTCAACTTGCCACCACCCATGGCTGCATAATTCAGAGCTATTTACAAAACCTTTAAAAGATGGTAACACTGTAACGATGTACGTTAGCATATACAAGGTATCTTCCTATTTTCAATCTCATTTATGCTACCTTATACTGGAAAATTTCTTTTTTATAATAGCTTCTTCTTCTTGACGATCTTTTCTACGGAATGCCGAATTGGGTCACACTGGACACTTTTGTGAAATTTATAGTTCAATAAAACGTCGAAAAAGAAATTAGAATATCTGCATTCGTTTAGAAGTTATGACCAAATAAGCATTTCGAATCCGAAGAACAGAAATGCCAGAGATTGTTTAGCCATTGATACTTCACTGTTACCAAAGCCGGAGTAGAGATTAGACAATTACTTGGACATTATTTCTTGAAAATTTCATATAAGCACACTAATTCCACGAAAATATGTAATATATAATAGATAAATTGGACCAAGTGTTGCAAGCATACACTAATCTCTAACACCCAAGTATGTATCATCAAGAAATTTGTGGGCACTGGTTATTAATTGAAAAGCATTAATATTGACACCTCGCGAAACATCAGGTCACGACTCTCACTGTAAATTGCAGCTCTCTAGGAAAACGTGTTTATAAAGATTAATACACGACTATTCTAACGGCCAATGAGATTTCTTTAATTTCTTAAAATCGACCAATTAACTGTCATCTTAAACGATAAAAAGCTATCTAGGTTTCCAAATAACTGATGAATATGCGCAAGAGAAGCAAATCAAGAACTTGGATTATTCATGAAAGGTTGGGCATTTAATATGAAGAGAGCTGATGGTAAAGATTATAAAGAATGCGTTATAAGGACTTCATGGAATGTTACTGCAAAACTCATTTAAGAAAAATACTACGAAGATTATGCCCGAAAATTTAATCTATTTGCAGACATTGAATTCAAATAAGCAAGGAATGCAAAAAGTGCGAAACAGAAGCAGCTTCAATCTATTCCCGAAAAGAGGAAGCAAAGTTCGACCGCTCTGGGTAAGGAAGAAATATATAAAATAATGAATCTGTGGAACGAAGATTGTCCAGAAGGACTTCAAAAAAAGCTGTGTCATATAGTAGCACTCGAATTAGGCTGGAGAGGAGGAGAGGCAGCAAGATGGAAAATGCATTTTTTAAGAGGAAAAGAAATCAAATAGTAACGTAACCGGAAGAATTGAATACAACCCGACTTTTTCCAAAACATCACAGAGTGGAGCTCAACAATTATCAGACAGTAAGTGATTAGTGCCTAATCACAACAATCTCGATGTGTGTCCGGTAAGGTTAGTTAAAAATCTTATTTCTAAACCCACTCACAGAATTACATCAGATCGTCCATTTCAGAGTGTAAATCTTTACTGGAATAAAACTGATTCTGGATGGTACAAAAATATGTCTATTGGAGTAGATCAAGTGCTGTATCAAATCTTGCTAAATCAGGTGTCCCAGAAGACCAGCTCATCCAAATGACTAGACATGCAAATGCTAAGTCATTAGGCCCTTATTTACAGTTAGAGGAGGAATATCACGCTAGTTTAATAAACAACCTGAAACCTGAACCTTCTGGAATCCAAACTACAAGAGACATAAACATTAAATTATAAAATTCAACTACAGAAATCATTAATATGCAAACAAAATCTGGTCATAATATAACATATCAAGAGATCCAAAGAAAAGCTGATCCTCAGCTGGCTGTGGAATGAAAAGTCACGTCTTTCCTAGACTAAAGGAATGTTTATAATGTCAGATAAATTAGTTATCTTTTTTTGATACGAATCTGACAGATTGTTAAAATGATTTTTAATACATTTCAAAGACCATTCATTATTGAATCTTACTTTCGGAACGGCTTTCCAGTTGACGGAAAATGGACCTATTCGATTCCTCCTTGTTTTGTGGAATTCCGAGAGAGGTATCCCAATGAAATTATTACATACCAAAACTTTTATGATGCTTTGGTTAAGAATTTAGTCAGCAATTTTCGAGAAACTGGAAGTGTTAGAAGGAAAGAAGGGTTTGGTAGGCCAAAGAAGATAGTACCTGCTTTAATTGAAACTATAAGACAACGAATTGACGAGGCTCCATAAACATCAATTAGACATTTATGCCAGTAAGTTGATGATTTAAATTCGGTACATGCCACAGAATATTGAGACAAGCTTTGCATCTGCATCCTTACCGATTTATTTCCGTTCAGGAGCTTTTAGAACAGTATTATCCAAAAATAGTTCAGTTTTGTCGTTGGTTTTTGGATAATATCAATGATGAGCAGTTAAATTTAACCTTTTTTACCGACGAAGTCTGGTTTTACCTAAATGGGTATGTTAATTCACAGAATATGCGGATTTGAAGTAGCGAGAATCCACACGTTACAATTAAAGCTTCCCTTCATCCACAGAAAATAGGAGTCTGGGTTGGAATGAGTCTTCGTAGGTTAGTTGGGCAAATATTTTTCGAAGGCACGCTAACTGCAGCAAGGTACAGGAACGAATTATTGCAACCTTTCTTAAATGAACTTCACGATGATGAGCTACGGATGGTTTTCTGCAACAGGATGGCGCAACAGCTCATGCAGCTGCAGATACAATTAATTTTTTACGCGAAAATTTTGATGACCGAATCATTAGTGTCATCATTTTTTATAAGATAATTATCTTATCATTTCAAATTGTATTCAAATGTTATTGTCTATTCGTAAAAATCTCGAATCAAGGAAAGTAGAAAAAATAGCTCGAGCGATTTTTTCACTCCCTTGATTCTCGATTATTTACCTTGACAATGAAACTTTCATAAAACTAAACATGTATATATCGATAAAAAAAGATCTCTTATGTATTTACCCACGATAAAATCACAATATTTTAATTGCCGTTTCCAACACTAACTGTTAGAAATACCTTCTTCCAGAAAAATGTACATAAGAAGTCCTTTTCTACCGTCAGTGGTGTGGTGGAACCCTGCTGCTGTGCTGTCTCCATAATGACTCATTTTTATTTGTACTACTTTTCACAATGCAATGTTATCGTGCGGAAATACGTATTAAGCAACAAAAAGACTGAATTATTAATAATGCCTTTTTACGCCTTAATTATCAATAGTTCAGTTTTTAAGTGGTTTTATTAAGCTGGAAAACCATTATAAAGCCAAATAGCATGCAGATGCTAATGTAAACATATAATTGTGCTAATGTGGTTTGCTGCTGGCCACAGCAAAACTTTTATAAGTACCTACTGACATTTTATTACTAGGTACTTAGGACGCTCTTAGAACAATAAAACTACTTTGTCTAGGTCAGATATCATAGTCGAGTGCACGTATAAAACATTTGGTAGCTTTATGTTTCCTAAAACTTGAATAATAAAAAATAGTATTGAAGTTGGTGCTTGATTATCTTCATATCGTATACTTCTGTCAATTATATCTTTGCTTACAATCTACATCCCAAGGTGATTTTCTCTCAATTTTTTTTTTAATTAATGTGTTTCTACGTCTTAACCTAAAACGCTTTTAGATACTGTTCGTAGCTCTTTATTATTATCAGGGAAATCCAGAATGTAGTCGCCTGAATTATCGCGTACGTATTCGTTTAGAACTTGTTCAAATTTGATTTACGGAATGGAGGTTAGAAGTAATTTGGTTAGTTGTTCTATTATTGCAGGACCTCCGTACTTTATTAACTCATTTGCTATTCCATCTATTCCTGTAGAATTTCTATTTTTTAGTTTTTTAACCGTTTCTTCAACTTCTTCTTTTGTTATTTCAATTTTTGTGTCATTTACTATGTTTGGAAGGTTTGCTTCGATCTGTTCATTGTCATTTTTAAATAGTTCAGTAAAATATTGTACCCACTCTTCTCTATTAATTTTCGTTGTCTCTATTAGTTCCTTCGTTTCGATTTTCTGACTTCTTATCAATCTCCACATATGTTTTTGCAGGCCATAGAAGTCATGTTCCATGCTTTTAGAAAATGTTTCCCAGTAATCTTTTTTTATCCTCCTTATATTGGCGTTTGTTTCATTTCTTATGATTTTGTATTTTTCGTATGACTCCGATGTTTGTTGTGATCTATATTTCATGTACGCTTTTCTCGTTGTTTGTGCCAGTTCTTTAACTTCGTCGCAGAACCAGGGTATTTTGTGTTTTACGTCTTTCCTGTTTCGGTTTACCCTGACTGTGCCTAACGCCTCCGCGGCTGCTTCTGCCATGTTTTCTTTTAGTCTTATCCAACTTTCGTCAATGCTTTCGTCCTCGACAATTTCATTTTTAGAGATTTTTTGTGTTAGTCTGCTCTTGTATAGTTGCTTTATCGAGTTGTCGTATATCGAGTTAATGTTTAGTTTGGTTTCGTATATAGGTTCGCTTTTTGTTTTTGATTTTTTCACACCTTTACTCTTAATTTACCTAGAACTAAACTATGG
>JABXWE010036033.1:0-13023 GCA_014611495.1 Limonius californicus
TTAGTCAAATGTGTCTCCGATACGCATGCTAGGTTTATGTTATATCTTGCTAGAAAAGTTGTGAATAGTGTTTGCTGGGCTTTTAGTCCATTGGCGTTCCAGTTCAGGATGTTTGAATGAATAAGAGTTTTGTTGCAGTTATGATCCATTTAGGAGAAGTGGTAGTAGATTGGTTAACAAGAATTGTTTAATTTGGCCAAGGAAGGGTTGAATTAGATTTAGAAGTGATGTAAGGATTGTGTTGGTAAGTTCAGTGTCTGACGAGTTATTTTGTGGTTTCCAGGGTTGATTATGGTTGTTTATATTTATGGTGTTTTTGTTAAGGCTCGGAAAGTTGGTGAGATTATTTTCTGGTACTGGTAGAGTGCTATTACTAGCTTGTTGTTTTCTAGTGTGTATTTCACTTTTGGAAAATTTGGAATCCTGAAAGTGTTTGCAGCCTCTGTAGTTGGCTGGGTGGTTATCTCCACAGTTTACGCAGATTGGGGGAGTATTTCTGTCCTTATCACAGTCAGTGTACATATGGTTGCCCTGACACTTCACACATCTGGGTTGTAGGCGGCAGTAATTTTTAGTGTGGCCGTAGCGTTGGCACCTGTGACATTGTGGTGTGCTATTAGATGTTCTCCGTGGTTCTACCCTGACTAGCGAGTGGAAAATATGTTCGATTTTGAAGATTTCATTCGCTTTTTCGTTGGCCGTTAGTCGTATTGCGCATACGGGGATAGGTACTCTGTCTTTGTTGTATAGCCTTGAGATGCTAATTATGGGAAGCTTATTTTTAGAAAGTTCCTCTGCTAGATCATTTTCGGTTAGGGAGATTGGAACATTATTAATCACAACTGAGAGTGGTCGTTCGTTAGGATTTTGAAAAGTGTGGAATGCAATTTGATTTGTTAAATAGTATTTTCCTAAGACCCTGTAGTCGTTCTCTGTCGAGAGTGTAATCTTCAGTGAAGTTCCACTGAGGCTGGTGGAATATTTATCTTTAACAATGCTTTCAATATCTGCGATAACTGTTTTGTGATCAACTGGCCCATGTAAGAAGATTGGGGGAATTTTATTCTTGTTTACTGGATTTGTTTCCGTGGACGTATTAGCGTTGACTGGCGATTTATCTTCGCCTGACGGTTCAAGGTGTTCTGGCAGGTAAAATTTGTTTTTTTCTAATAACGATGTAGATTGCCATTGATATTTTTTTTGCAGTTCACTTATAGGAGGTGATAGGTGATCTGAGTTTCTTTTAGTTGGTGTCATTGCTTTACCCCACTAGGGGAAAGCAATTAGAATTTCAAGTAGTTCGATGTACGTATAAAATATTTCACTTAATGGTAAATATAGGTGTGGATTTAACTTACACAGCTGTTAGCTGATAAAGCACCCGGCTCGTGATATCGCTGCGGTCACTCACTCACACGACCGTTCAGCAAGAAAACTCGCGCCGAACTCGAAGCGTTTTTAGGCCTGTTCTGATCACTCTTCGCGATATTTTTCGTTAACATCATGTATATCTACATTTATAATGGAGCATCGTGTTACCATACATATATGTAGGTATTAGTTTATTTAAAATGTTAGTCTTAAAGCTTTAAAGGTCGGAAAATTATTAGTTATCTCATTAAAATTTATTTCACTATACAGGGTGATTCTTTTATCTTATAACAGGTAGACAGGCTACACCTATTACAGCTGTTTGTATTTCGTAGGTATCTTAGTAAAATTTACATTGTTTAAATAAACAAAAATCAAAGTATTTACGTTGGATGTACTAAGAGATTACGATGAAACTATTTACTAATAAATAAGCAGTGGCGGCTTGTACTAAAGGGCACAAGGGCATGTGCCCACCCAACCACCAAGATAAACACAGAAAGAAATTCGCATGTAATTCAGTGCATTATTTTAATTTCATTATTTTAACGATGGTATCAAATTTTCCTTCCGCACCACAAGCGCGGCTAACACGCTCAAAACTATTTTCCGGGGAACGCTCTGATTTGTACCTATTTAGAGGTGATTCGGTTGCCTATCGGTTATCTTCGCTATACGCGATATACCAGGCGAATGGGGCACCGAGCAGATTGTTCCCCATTTAAAGTCAACGTTTGAATTTCGACCGCAGTGTTTTGTGTTTTCGCGCAACCGCGCGTTTGAATTCAAAGACGAAAATGACGTTTTTTCAATGATGGAAGTTAATTGTGTGCAAAAAGATCGACTGAACGCATTGGCGATCCTATCAATAGAAAAGAGGTTCGTCCAGTCTATCCCGGATTTTGACAACAAAGTCATAGACGTCTTTTCCAGCATGAAAAATAGGAGAATGGATTTTATGTACAAAAAATAGGTAAGTTTTTTCTTGTGCCCACCTTCTTTCTTAACTCACGAGCCGCCACTGTAAATAAGATGCAGTTTTGCAATAGGTACATTTACAATATTTGTTTCATATAATTTAAACAAAACAAACACAGAGAAGGATAAGATAGCATAAAAATATGTTGACATAACAATAAATTCAACAACAAAAAGAAATTAAATAAAAATAGAAAAAAAACACTAATTTATGACGTAATAAATGTTCAAACTGCCGTCCACCTTGCTGTTCACATAAGTCAATCCGCCGCAGAAGAGAATTTCTAACACAAATTAGCATGTCGGGGGTAATTAACCTACATGATTCAATAACTCTTTCATGTAAATCTTCCTGAGTTTCTAGGGGAGTTGCGTAGACGTCGTTTTTACTTTACCCCACATTAAATAAGTCACATTAACATTCTACCCCCAAATACTACAAAAAAAATTAAGCCAGCTATTCCTCGCAACATGACCCCACCTTCATCTCTCATATGAAATTTAACGGAGTCAAATCCGGACTACGTGCAGGCCATTGATGAATTGCACCTCTTGCCAATCAACGAACGATAAAATTATCAACGATACTATACCACACGATTACAGTAAAAATTCTTTGGAAGTGTGTTTGACGAATGCAATGTGGGTTATTTTGTGAATCTTCCTCCTAGTGTGACATATCCGTTACGGGATGTTCGCAACCATCATGGCAATTCTCACTTTATTTACTGCTGCACGAAAAAGATCCATTGTTGTGATATTGAACCATTTCCTCAAGTTTTATAACCATGATATCCTTCTTCTTTCAGGACCCCTCTTTCCAAACACTTTCCCTCGGAGAGTTCATATCTTTGATTGTTCCTCATGATGTGTCTTAAATATATGAGATTTCGTATCTTTATCGTTCTTAGGATTTCTGTTTCTTTGTTGAATCGATCTAAGACATTCCTGTTGGTTATATGTGCAGTTCAAATAATTTTTAAGATGCGGCGGTAGAACCACATCTCGAATGCTTCTATTCTCTTACATGTTGCTTCTGTTAGCGTCCATGATTCATCACCATATAATAATACCGGAAAAACATAGCAACGAAGTAGTAGGTATCTTGTGAATAGAAATGGCAATTGTGTCTAGTTACATACCCATTGTTACTAAATGTCGCTTCGTTAGAAAATAGCACAGTGGTTCAATAGTAACTTCGTTTCTTAAAAACTGGCAGAAATTCAGTCGACGTTGGTAATCATCTTCAGTAAGGTGTTGCACTAATGTGATGTGGTAAGGATAAAACTGGTTTGCTTTTAAAATGTTAAATACTGAACTTTGGCTAAATCCTACAGTTCTTGCAACTGCTCGTTGGATATGTGTGGATTACCAGTTACTTGTGTGATAACTGTCGCTTCAGCTTCTTCAGTTATAACACATCGTTTGGCTTGAAACACTGTCCATATTGCCGCAAATTTCTTTCCAAACGCCTAGACATTATGTGATGGAAGGGGTCTATCCGGATATTTTTGTGCATATTTGCATTCTCCCAAAATGAACATTATATCCGTTTTCTCGCTATTAGATTACACTGAAACTAATTGTTATTACCACAAGAATCTATACAAAACAACAACTTTGTAGGGAAGTTTGTTAAGTTTTGACAAAACAGTAGTTGACATTTGCCTGTCCAAAGGACTCTTAATGTGAATAATATTGTTTGTAACTGAACAGAAAAGTTAACTATACATTTCATGCACATGTGAGACGTGCAGCCTACCTACTGGTTACACGATAAAATTATCACATTGTATAGTTCGTTTTCAATTCAAACTGATATCTTTTCTTGTTTGAGTGATGGTTTTAAATAAGTTGTTATTCAGGTTGCTAAAGTTCTTTCACACGAAGCCAATTTTTTGATTAGCGAAGAGTTTGGGTATGGATCAATTAAACAGTAATCATAAATTGATTTTTAAACATGTATAACAGAAATTGATTCTGTATCGTATGTATGATGCTTGAAACATAAAAATATATACTTTAATGTTAAATTTGCTACGGGATTTTGTAACTCGGAAACTATCTAGGCCCATGAGATGATAAAATATGCAGAAATTCCCTTATGCACCCTTTCAAGTTTGCTATACAAGACAAATGTCTTATTTCCCACAAACTAGTCCCGGGCTCGCCTTTTTAATTAGAGCGAATATTTAGATTTTACCTATTAAGCTTATATTTTATACAGTTTCCAGGTGTATGATGTAAGAGACAATGTTTATATATATGGTTCTTTATATAACTTCTGAAATTTATTGTATTCGTCGAAATTATATTTTCAGTATATGAAGTACAGGATAAAAATATGAAAAAAACTTAGCCATACGTGGTTTAGCAGTTCTGATTTTTATGCTGCCGTCTTGATATTTGAAAATTCCGCTAAATTTCGTCCTTGTAGGTTAGAAAATACAAATGTCGCGGTTATTTAAGATACCAAGCTTGTACGCATGCGCCATCGAGTGACTACATGGTCGGATAGGTCTCGCTGTGGGGACAATACTGAGTAGTACATTGATTACGCTGACGATGGTTTGTAACTCGTTTGCTCGTGTATGGAATTCTATTTTATTTACTTCTAACACTGCAATTTGTAAGGAGTTGCGAAGTAATTAGCTATCGATCACATCTTAAGTGTTATCAATAGAACTTATTAGTTTTTGATAGAATTTGCAAGTTTACAGTGTCTGTGAAAGTGTAAACACTGATTTGTCTGGGATTTTACCTGTTTATGGTGAGTTTTCCCAATTTTGAATTTGGGACCAAAACATTTTTATTCCCCGCTTTTTTTTTAATTATTCACCTGCTTTGTTTTTGCTACATTTTTTTTTTTGGTTTTCATTTAGGCGCACCGTATTTAAATATTTAAATTGTAAACGTTTTTGCTGGTGTGTATTTTTTTGTTGATTTTTCATTCGAGATAAGGAATTACATAGTTTTTCTTGGAACGTAATAAGATTAAGACGGATGCCCACATTTTATTACAGAGACTACCGCAAGGTTTTAAATGGGGCACACCGTTGTATTGTTTTGATATGTTTAAATGGTAGTCTGACGTTGGTGTAAACAGAAAATACTACAAAAATGTGTATACTATAAATTATTTATTAAAACTTCAAGGAAAGGCTGTGCTTCAAACCCTACGCGTACACACTGTACTTATACCATCACTAGTGCATACTTCAAATGATACTATAAATTTGTGTAATAATTAAATTATTACTAATCCTGTTGTTATTCAAGGCCAGTATAACAACATTGTATTTGCGGTTGCAGTTAGAGGATAAAAAGGCACAATTTCAGGAAATTAATACTTCAAAGTGTTTATTACTCATTTGTTCGAAAAGCGATATATTTACCATAACGGCAAATTCTGACAACATATTTTAATTAACAAACAGAATTTTTATGAGTTTGTAAAAAGAATTTTAATTTAAGGAATGCATGTTTCAAAATATGTATACATACATTTTCAACCTTGTGATGTTGTTTATTAAGTAGAGATATCTGGTTAAAGCAGCTATTAAAATGCACCGTGTAGGAAAAATATAATGTCCGCATCAATGACATGTATGCTTACATCGATGTCGTTTTTGTGACCGAAATTCTGCAGGAATTCGATCCATTGAAGCGATCAACGAGACCAGTGGCGTAGTGGTCCTTGCAGTGCGGGGGGGTTCAAACCCTTACCGGACCGCTGCAGGTTACTGTTTTGTAAAACATTCTTAGAATAATAAACATAGAAAAGATAATTAGAGGTTATGTTACAACCATAAATAAAATAACATTTCAACTAACCAAGTGTAATGTAGTAACCTTGCTTCTCTCCGAAAATGAGTTCGGTAGTAGGCAAATGGCCTAAAAATGTAGATCAAAAAAGACATGAACTATGTCAAAATATTAACATAGCTTTTCTTGAATATTATTCCTAACGTATGATGTAAGTTGTGTGGTATTTATTTGTCTTTCTGTATTATAATATTGTAATATAGCAAAAGTAACAATTTACAACTAGCAGTATTCTACATCTTTATTTGTCGGTGAATAAGTATCATTTAGGTTTTTCTCATAGCATTTCTTTCTATTTGTGATTCCATTGTAAAAGGAGAAATAGGGGTCGCGGTAGTATTTTTAATACCAGTAAATGAAGTAATTTGGCACCAGCAGTATTCTACATCTTTATTTGTCGGAATTAGTATCATTTAGGTTTTATCATAGCATTTCTTTCTATTTATGATTCCATTTTAAAAGGAGAAATAGGGGTCGCGGTAGTATTTTTAATACCAGTAAATGAAATAATTTGGTACCAGCAGTATTCTACATTTTCATTTGTCTGTGAATAAGTATCATTTATGTTTTATCATAGCATTTTTTTCTATTTGTGATTCTATTTTAAAAGGAGAAATAGGGGTCGCGGTAGCATTTTTAATACCAGTAAATGAAATAATTTGGCACCAGCAGTATTCTACATCTTTATTTGTCGGAATTAGTATCATTTAGGTTTTATCATAGCATTTCTTTCTATTTATGATTCCATTTTAAAAGGAGAAATAGGGGTCGCGGTAGTATTTTTAATACCAGTAAATGAAATAATTTGGTACCAGCAGTATTCTACAATTTCATTTGTCTGTGAATAAGTATCATTTATGTTTTATCATAGCATTTTTTTCTGTTTGTGATTCTATTTTAAAAGGAGAAATAGGGGTCGCGGTAGCATTTTTAATACCAGTAAATGAAATAATTTGGCACCAGCAGTATTCTACATTTTTATTTGTCTGTGAATAAGTATCATTTAGGTTTTATCATAGCATTTCTTTCTATTTGTGATTGCATTTTTAAAAGGAGAAATAGGGGTCGCGGTAGTATTTTCAATACTAGTAAATGAAACAATTTGGCACCAGCAGTATTCTACATCTTTATTTGTTGGTGAATAAGTATCATTTAGGTTTTATCATAGCATTTCTTTCTATTTGTGATTCTATTTTAAAAGGAGAAATAGGGGTCGCGGTAGCATTTTTAATACCAGTAAATGAAATAATTTGGCACCAGCAGTATTCTACATTTTTATTTGTCTGTGAATAAGTATCATTTAGGTTTTATCATAGCATTTCTTTCTATTTGTGATTCCATTTTAAAAGGAGAAATAGGGGTCAAGGTAGTATTTTCATACTAGTAAATGAAAACATTTGGCACCAGCAGTATTCTACATCTTTTTTTGTTGGACTAAGTAATCATTTAGGGTTTTACTCATAGGCATTTCTTTCTTATTTTGTGATTCTACTTTTTAATTAGAGAGAAATAGGGTCGCGAGACTGAAAGGGGGTAGTATTTTTAATACCAGTAAATGAAATAATTTGGTACCAGCAGTATTCTACAATTTCATTTGTCTGTGAATAAGTATCATTTATGTTTTATCATAGCATTTTTTTCTGTTTGTGATTCTATTTTAAAAGGAGAAATAGGGGTCGCGGTAGCATTTTTAATACCAGTAAATGAAATAATTTGGCACCAGCAGTATTCTACATCTTTATTTGTTGGTGAATAAGTATCATTTAGGTTTTATCATAGCATTTCTTTCTATTTGTGATTCTATTATAAAAGGAGAAATAGGGGTCGCGGTAGCATTTTTAATACCAGTAAATGAAATAATTTGGCACCAGCAGTATTCTACATTTTTATTTGTCTGTGAATAAGTATCATTTAGGTTTTATCATAGCATTTCTTTCTATTTGTGATTCCATTTTAAAAGGAGAAATAGGGGTCAAGGTAGTATTTTTGCGGGAATTCGCATCTTCCACTACGGCACTGAACGAGACATGCAAATTCCACTTTCAATTTTGGGTTTGAATTTTCTTCTATAGTAGGTAGACGTGTTGCATCATATTTTGTAAACATTTACAACATTTTTGTTTTTATTTCAGTCGTATTTTCGATAAGTACAGATAACTTAAAATACGACTGGGCTTAAATCGGATAAAGTCAAGTTCGATCAATAGTGATGATTGTAGACAAATAAGTTATGGAAATTTTAACGTAGGATTCAGTACATTTTAGTTATAATTATGAAACAAGCACGTTTTTGGGGCTCTAAGATATCTAAAATGTCTGTTCGTTTGTTTGTGTGAAAGTAGCTACTGTATTGGCTTATGAAAACTGATTTATATGAAAGCTACTGATTGATATAAAATTAATTCAAAGTATTACACTTTTAATAGCTGATTTGAAAAAGGACAGTACAGAGCAGACTTAATAATCTGGATCTGCTCTAATCTGTATTATTGGCAACATTACCAACCGAATTGTGTTATGTGCACAATCACCATTAATTACCCCCCCCCCATTGTTTCGCAGATAAATTCCAAAGGAAATTAAACAAATTGATATAGTAGACTTTGTTCTATAATTTTTTCAAATTTCATTGCATCTACGTAGGTATATGATATATAACTACAACCGGTCTAAAAGCAACCTAGACCGGTTGTAGACAGGTAAACGAGCATATCCACATCTTTGTTTTACCTGGGGAACATCATTTTCTGTTTCGGTAACTCGTGGATAGGCGAAATACTTCAGGTTATATAACAGAAAAGGAGAGACGGTATTTTTGTTGTCCTATTCTATTTAATTTTGTTACTAGCTGCGGAACCATTATAATACGAAATTTTAAACAGTCTCCTATGTAAATTTATATTCCATTACATTAAAAATATAATATAAAATACGTTTCCCGCA
The DNA here is from genome assembly GCA_014611495.1 of Limonius californicus. Classification (NCBI taxonomy): domain Eukaryota; kingdom Metazoa; phylum Arthropoda; class Insecta; order Coleoptera; family Elateridae; genus Limonius; species Limonius californicus. Next base: position 9,118 of record JABXWE010036033.1, read on the forward strand.
GGAAATGTGTATGAAGGGGGTTTGTCTTCGTCGTGTCAGTTAGTATTTTAGCTTGCACTCTTGGCACTGACTGCTCCAATTATTAATTTTGCAAACTGTTAGCTTTGGTGGTTTAATGTTATTGTTTTCAAAAGTACATCGAAGTTTAAAATTTGTCTACGCTTGATATAAGGTTTCAAAAGTTGCATTTCATTGTTTTTGGTCAGCCTTTATTACGTACCCATGATATAATGTGCTGCAATTTTTGCCCTCTGTTGTATGTCGAATTATTTCTAATCCTTTAATCTGCAGTGTAGTAAACCATTAAGTACGGTATATTATTAATTAATTATTCATGGAAAATATTTAGATTTTTCGCAAGTTTTTGACGTGGAAGCTTGGTTTCTAATTTTCTTATTAGGTAGTATATAAAGTATTTTCTGCCTATAACGTAACATAATTAAAACTAGGGCTTACGAGATCAACGGTGCAATTTGTCAAATTATGCAATTCATTAAAAATGGAAGTAATTGGACCGAATTTCCGCTGTTTAGCCATTTCATTTACGTGTTAGGAAAACTTTCTCATTATTTTAAACTGAGCTCCGCCATTTCTTTCATATCCCGGTAGCTTGTCGATTAACTTTCTGATTTTACCGGCATTTTACATAATGTCGCTTGACAGGGTTTGACTAATTAAAAATGAAAGTAGTGCAAACCATTTCTTTTGTTTCTTTCGACAATGATTTTAAGTTTAAGTAAAATTTTGACACAGTTGGTTGGTCATTGTAGATAACCATCGCCCGAAACTGTGGCATTCGAATTCTAGATTCAACTTCCAGTTTGTAAATTTTAATGCATGCCATGTAAATATTTTTTAGAATTGTTAACATTTTTTGTAACTTGTTTGACGCGAGAAATAAATAACTGCTCACGGTGTAGCGAACAGTTAAACAGAATACAGTATGACATACCTACTTGCTAACTTCTATGTAGGTAATTATAATTAAGCGAACGAAACTATATGGTTGCGATGATCAGCCTCGTGGTCATAAATTAACGTGTACACACGTTCCTTGTACTAAACCTTGTAAAAGTCTGCTTTTTTATTTTATAATAATATGTCTGCGCTTATATCCAGGCCTAAGCACCAAATCGAATGTGTTTGATAATGTAGAGATTTTTTAATTAATCGTGCTTTAGAAATATTTGAATTTTGCTTTTTCGAATAACTACTTTTCTGCTTTAATAACTATAATATACGAGTTAATTAAGAGGGAAGTAAATGGCGGCATTTCCCTCAAAAATTCGTTTTAGTCAGTAGACCAAATAATATTTGCCAAATTACTACAGACTTAAGCAAAGCATCGCCTTTGTAATTGCTCTAGTTTGGCTATACCGTTTTCAGATTTTCACCTTAAAGTGCTGTTAAAGTGACCTAAAAAAATACTAAAATTAGCGTGTTCTATTGTCACCGTTGCTACATTAATACGCGACCTTTCAACATGTTTCTAACTAGTAGACTCCATATCCGAGATTGAAATAAAGTGAAAAAGTATCTATGTCATTATATCATCCTCTTAGAATATATAATATACACAACCCCAATGTCAAGATTATTCTAATTTTCTTAATATCGGAAGAACTAATTTATTTTTTTGGTACACTATACGTATTGCCATTTACATTGGCCGCAGTTCACTTTCTACCGTTTAAGTAGGAGGCCCTAAAACACGGGAGGGGGAAGGGAGGGAAAATCTATAGTATAATTTGTATCACCGTGACGTTTGAGAAACTAAAAAAAATAATTTCTGTATACATATATAATACTAATCGAACAATATGTTCACTATAAATAGGCCATGCATTTGTTTATACGTAATTTATTACTTTTGCGTTAGACACTAGAGCGGATGATAACAGGTAACAGTTCATTATGCGGTGTTTTAACAAAAATAGTACATATCAAAAGTTGCAAGCTATACAGGGTGGTGAATTTTTCTATGCTCACCATTGGCATCTCGGAAACGGTCACAGATAGGAGGTCGGTTGAATTAGAGAAAAGTTACGTTTGATCATGGTAATACAGAATCTGAAAAGAAATCCTGGATATTATGTTTCGTTTGTGATTTATCACGAAAAACTGAAAATTGTTATTTCAGGAAAACATTATCTTCTCTACTATTAACGTTCTTTCAATCAAATTTGGTACATTTTATGTTTTTGAGCACCCTGAGTTGAATGGCATTGACAAAAATTTTCTAGGCCTTCTAAATGTCAAGCTGCGATAGTCAATTTTTTTTATTTCTTATGGTCGCCATATTGGATTTTCACACCATTCGATAGACAAAAAATTAGCTTTTCAGTGTTTTTGAATTTGATATCTCGTTATCGTTAGACCTATAATATGTTTGCAGTATTTAAGGTGTTCAAATGACAATTAGCTATACAATCTGTCCCTTTAATTATTGTTTCAATAGTTTTTCAAAGCATTCGCGATTTTATAAATTATTTTGGAATTTTTGGAAATAAAAGGTTATGTAGTTTACGAATTTGAAAAGCTAATGTTTTGTCTATCTCATAGTGAGACAATCCAATATGGCGGCCATAAGATATAAAAAAGTTGATTGTCGCAGCTTGAAATTTTATCAACGTCATTCGACTCAGAGTGGTCAAAAATATAACGTTACCATGTTTGATTGAAATAGTATTAATGGTAGGAAGATAATAATATTGTTCTGAAATCTCAATTTTCAGTTTTTTTATGAGAAATCAGAACATCAAAGATTTCCTTTCAGATTCTCAATCGTCATGAAAAAGCACTATTTTCCAATTTAACCGATCTCGTACCTTTTTTGAGATACCAATCGTGAGCAACGAAAAATCCACCACCCTGTATATATTATAAAAGGAAGCGTTGACGTAGCTATCAACGTACAGCTTAAACCGCGGAACCCAGAAAAGTGAAATATTCTAAGTTCTAGTAAGAAGGGAATTCCATCGGGAAGGGGTTGAAAATGGGTGTAGAGTTTTTGACAAAAATATCCATATCTCGGAAACCGTTCGTCTCAAGTGTTTCAAAATGTATATGGTGTTGCGTTTTATAAATTGGTAGAATCAATTCCCAACATTTTCCTGGAAGTTGGTTAAACTGAGAGGAGGGGGTGGTATTCGTAAAAATCGCTATAATATCTCGGAAACTTTTAATTTGCTCCCCCCCCCCCCTGAAAAATTCTGCGGACGCCCATAGAAGAAATATAATGCTTTATCGATGTAAAAAGTTACATTTAATTGTTGACTGCTAGGGCGGTTTAGGATTTTCTTAAGGGTCCACTAAACTGCCTGAAAATAACGTGAAATTTGCGTGTTCTATCATCACCGTAGGTAGCTACGTTTAGAACGAGACGAGACGAGAAATGATACGACTTTTGTCTAGTCTCGAAATTTCTCGTATTTCGTACGGTTAATTTCTCGTCTCGTCTCGACTCTCGAGGATATCTCGAATTACTCGTCGAGAAATTAGCATCTATATTATGAAGTTTACTACGTGATCAAGATCAAGATCGGAAATAGTTCAAGCACTAAACATTAAAGTTATTGTTCAGTGGCAATTTAACTTAAAAGCATTAATTTGTCTTACTGTATATATTAAAGTAAAGTTGCACAATTAGGCGACCGGGTGGCGCAGCGGGCGAGAGTCCGCTTCGCAACCGGTTGACCCGAGTTCGACTCCCGTTGTGGCCCGAATTTTAATTAATTCGGGAGCAGCGGGAGTGACTCGGTAGCATAGTTGGGGGGGTTTTTCAAGGGTGGGGCATGTTAGACTCGTGCATAGCGCTACGCGCGCTGATTCGAGGTAAGCGGGGTGGGATGAGAATCGTGGAGTTGCTATGGCAACTCCACGATTCTTTAAAGAAAAAAAAAAAAA
>JABXWE010036034.1:0-20906 GCA_014611495.1 Limonius californicus
TAATAGAGGAAGGAAATAATTTTAAACATATTTCAGAGAATGTTAAAAGAAAAGCAGCTCTACAACAATATTGTAAACGAAAAGATTTGACGATTATTATTCGGAATTATTTGGAAAAAGAACGCAGACTTTCATAGACATCAGCATTTATGAGCAAGTGGCAAGAAATCATAATAAGGGATATCTCGTCTTTCCGTTCCCTAGGAGTTGCTATTGGAAGAGAAAAGCTCCCGACAAAGAAAAAAGAACGTAAATAAAAATCATCACAATTTAGAACAATTTAAGAACCTCCCCTGATTGGTAACCTTTCAGATTAATACTTTATCATTAACTTTAAATAAATTCCACTATTCACAATGAACTTAAAAAAGAAGTGAAGGAGTTGATGAGGGTGATTTAAGTATCATCATTTATGGCATAGCGTATAGTAGGCATGCGTCCCGAAAAATAATGTGGATCAGGACTGCATGGTGTTTATCAAAAATGTATATAAATATGGTTCAGGAAAGTACAAATCCATTGGTTCAGAAATGTATCATTTATTTTGTATAAAAGTACAATTTAGTTTTCTGCCTTTTTAAAGTATATTTTTCAAAACTAAGAAACAGGGATGACAATAGACAGATATACGCGGCAAGCAAAGCTATAACTGTTTGTTTTACAAGTGGAGCAGGATGGTACGAAAGTACAATTGGTTCAAGATAGATATAAAGATCTATATATATATATATATATGCTGTGGTTGGTTTCCAGGAATTCTTCCGCGTAGCAACTTCTTGGTCCTGGGACGGACCGGGCTGGTTGTCTTGACGACGTTTCGGCAAAGTCACATTTGCCATCTTCAGGTCTTGTCGGATAACTTTCTGCTGATGCTTCTTGTAATACGACGGTTGACGTTCGTTTCTGCTGGAGCTATATATACTTCTTGGCCGTTCCGTGTGGTTGCGCTTTGTTGATTTCGCGCTCGGTTGCGTGTGACGGGACCGGCTATGGCTGGAATGTTCTGATTTTGTTGAGGTGGATTTGTATTTTCTTGCTGGTTTCTGTAGTGTATTTGCTTTTTGGCGAGAACCGGTTTCCAAGCGGGTGGTAGTCTTTGGGTGTCATCACGAGAATTCAGATTTCTTGGGTGTTTCTCGATTTCTATTGCTTCCCTTATTATTCTTGACTTCAGGTGTCCTATGTTGGCCAGTACTTTGGTGTTTTCGAAAGCAATTTTGTGAGATGATGTGCTTACGTGTTGTGCCAGTGATGAAGTCTTCTCCTTCTTTCTTACGGCATTCTCGTGTTCTTCTTTTCTCACATTGACTCGTCTATTCGTTTGACCTATGTATGTTTGATCGCAGTCCTGGCAAAGAATTTCGTAGACACCTTGATTCTCCAGAGGTATCCTTGTTTTGGGGTTTCGTAGAATGGAGCTGATCTTTCTGTTTGTTGTGAATGTAGTTTCCACATTGTGTCTTCGTAGAATTCTAGAGATTTTGTCTGTTGTTCCTTTGACGTATGGCAAGTGGGCTTTGGATGCAGGTTTTTCTTTTTCATCTTGTGGCTTAACTCGGCTGGGCTTAAGTGTATCATTGATGGTCTGGTTCTTGAAGCCATTTTGTCGCAGAGCTTTTCGGAGTTTCTTCATTTCTTGGTCTATGTTTTCAGGGTCTGCGAGTCGTTGAGAACGAGTGACCAGGGTTTTGACCACTGATCGAAGTTGTGCTGGATGGTGGTGTGATTCCGCGTTGAGATAGCGGTCTGTATGAGTGGGTTTCCGGTACACCGTGTGGCCCAGGCTTCCGTCTGATTTCTTCTTGATTAAAACATCCAGGAACGGTAGCTGGTTTTCTGATTCCATTTCCATCGTAAATTTGATTTTTGGATGGAGACTATTTAGGTGGTCCAGGAAGTTGTTAAGGTGTGCCTCTCCATGTTGCCAAATAACAAACGTGTCGTCCACATATCGTAGCCAGAGTTTGGGTTTGTGTGCAGCTGTTTCTAGTGCTTTTTGTTCCAGGTTTTCCATAAATAGATTCGCTATGACTGGGGATAGCGGAGAGCCCATTGGTGCACCTTCTATTTGCTTGTACCGTTGGTTGTTATACAGGAAGTATGTGTTCTTGAGGCAGTGTTTCTTCAATTCCATTATGTGGGCTGGTGGATCATATTTCTGTTTGATTATGTCCAGAGATTCTTCTATGGGAACGTTGGTAAACAGCGACACCACATCGAAACTTACTAGTAACCAGCCTGGTAAAAAATATTAAGAAATACGTAACCCCCGAACCGAACGCAGTTTCTTCGGATGTCTTTTGTGTTTACAAAAACTTCTAGAACGTTGCAACAAGTGTAATAAAATATCACTGTGCCATTTTGGGAAATAACTTGCCTAACCTCGTAGAAAAAAGCAAATAAATTTCATTATTTTTTCGTTGGTATCTATTGTGATATAACCGGAAATTATATCAATTTCTGATAGATGATTAACATACATATACAAACAGGTGCACACTAACATAACTTTAATATTTTACCTCAAAGCAAGCATAGAACGGGTCTCTACTTTAAAGTTGTTTAATATTCGCAGAAGACCTCAAACACAAGCTTTGTGAATAAATGCAAATTTGTTTCGTAGCTCCTACAAGTTTTTATTTTGTTATCAAATTTAATCAAAAGTCTTAACGTGGTTTGCCAGCAATATTCACTGGAAAATTTCAACACTTTGGAGGCTTGTCATTTTTTGTTGTTATCTTAGTCTCAAACATATTTGTTTATTCTATCTTGTACATTAAGGATATTAAAGAATTTATGCCAATCGGATTTCCGGCTTACAGTAACAGGGCAATGAACTCGGAAATTTTCGGAAAAGGGCCCTGGAACCGATCACATCCCGAAATGTTACCAAAATCCCCAAAACTATGCTTCTAAACATATTCCTTTGGATATATTTGCAGTTACTTTATTCACAAAAATTTTTGTTTACACTTAATCAATTTAGGCGCTTTGTGTAAACAATCGTTAGCATCCGAATTATAAAAAAATTATAGCAGCCTTAGCTTTAAAGCCTTCAAAGTTTGGCAAAAAAAATCTTTCTAAATGTAACACCTAATCAATACTAATATTATATACAAGCTTTTACGAAAATAAATATTAGGAAAGACTTTGATAATAATCTCATGCACAGGGTGGTCTTGAAGCAGTTGGTCAAACTTTGGGAGGGGCTTTACACCAAAACAAAAAAAGTATATATAAACCTTAGCCCCGTAATCTCGGGAGGCTTCGGAACTGTTTTCTACAACATCTTCTACTTTATTTTATTATTTAAATTTTTGACATTATTCGGCATGCAAAAATACACAAAAAAGGTACTCTTCTTAAAAGTCGATAAACCCAACAGTGCTCGAGATACTTCAATTATTATGAAAACTAGAGTTGTCGTTAGAAACTTTGTACTACGGGGATTAAATTTGCAACATAGAACGTGTTAGAAAAGAAGAACCACATCTAAAATTTTTAGAGAAGCATTCAGTCGACTACACTTTAAAAATGGTAAATATTTACGAAGAAACCAACACCAATCGTTTCTTTTCAGTAATTGATACTAATACCAGAGGTTAGAGTTTAGGCCTCACAATTTAATGTAGTTTATAGTTCGGTACAGCAAGTTGTGTTATGACGCTGCAACTGAAGAATCGTGTTGTACATAATTGCGATTCTTCAAGTTATTTCAAGACATTTAATTTCGAATAACAATGAGTAGACTATTATAGCTGGAAATAGTTGATTGGTAATATATTTAAAATGAGAAGTTGAGTCAGCAATGAGACCAATGAGTCCAGGATGAGAACATCCATGGTAATTGAATTACAGGCAACAGTGCAAACCTTGAAGTTTAGATAACGATGACGATACCAGCTCAATTTTAGGTAGACAATTATTAATATCTCGAAGTTAATCGAAGAATTTCCAAATATAATCACACCGCTATATTTTAAACGTCGGTTTGTCGAATTTCTCGGTTTGTGAACTCCGTTTATACATGAAGCCAAATTGCAATCGTTCTATGTCTGCCGCTGTCTCTATAAAGCAAATTTCAATTAATGGAAGTTTTCGAAGAGTCCAAGAAAAAAAAGACTCTTCCCTCGCCAGTTCGATGCAAAGCGGTTACACAACACCTCTCTTGCAGTTGGCCATAGAATGAAGTAACGCACTTTAAAATATTTGTAGTAAAACTGATTCCATTCCCCATCAGTACAATAGAAATAAAGCACACCATCTTTTCAAAGAAAAAATCATATGCTGAACTTGCCACAATACAAAATAGTTATTTTTATAACAAGTGCCGAAAACAATTCATTACATACAAGTGTAGAATTTGAACGAGTATATGGAATTGTTTTCGGCACGTGATATAAACAACATTTTACCTACAACTGTTCACTGAAAAAATTATTATAATGTGATTAAAATTCATAAAAAATTGATACTATCCCGTCAAATCGTCATTTTACGACGTTGCTAAGCGCGTTGCTAGGGTTTGTTGATTGCTTCATTGTTCTTGGGCGCCATTAAAAAAACGCATTATTAATTCATTTCTGTAATTCAATTTGACATTTCTGTAAACAAAAAACACATGTGTTTTTTTGGAAACCTCGAAAGCACAAGTGCGTTAAACGTCTCCTTCCCAACCGTTGTCAAGGCTATTTTAGTTACGTAATAATAATAAAATCAAACAGTTGTAGGTAAAAACTTTTAAATCCTAAGATTCTATAAGTATGAATTTGAAATCAATACTAAAAATGTCTTGTTTACTCTCTGAAACAACTTTAAGCCTATCAGGCATTGTAGACAGGAAGTTCGCATACCTACTTTTCCGATCGGATTGTCCCGTATTTGATACAATTTTGTTCTAAGTTGTGTTCTTATGCAGTTTTACCATTTTATACCAAAGAGGCTTGATTGGTGATAAATCCATACTACTTATTGTAGTAATATATTGCAAAGTGGAACTTTCTACTGCTTTTCCGTAGGGCACGGAAGCATCCTATAGGAAAACCAATCCTCTTTGATACACTACCGTATCAGCATCCATAGCAAAACCTTTCGCTGCGAATGCATTTTTTTTATTTATTGGTAATGATAATACCCTCACGAAATTGCAGTTTTCTAACTCTCCTGCGCAATATATATGTAGCCCGAAATCATAACATGTTATTGACCTTTCCAACCAAACAGTCTGTGTGGTCTGATTAAGTATGTAATACGCAAGTATATATATTTTCATGCCAACTCAATTTTTTATAAATTAAATTATGACTAAAATTGTTGAGTTAATCGACTTACAATTAGAGTAGTTTTTTAAATATTCCTGTATAATTCGTTCGCTACTAGCCCCTTACATATTACTGCTGGGCACGGACATCTTGCCTTTCACGAGCTTCTCGTAAGCGTTGCAGTTTAACTTCAAATCCCAACGGCAGCAGGACGTACGAAGGTTTTTGGCATTAAGATCTCGCGGTTGCCAACTGGGAAATTGTATGTGGTCGGTTGCGGCACACGATTTTATTGCGTGTTAATGTATGTGACTTAAATCCAAGCCATAATCAACGTCTTTCCGAGCAAGCGATTGCTACTTATATAACAATAGAGAAAAATAGTGCCCAACTCCGTAAATAATACTAGGAGAACTCAAATACTTATCTACCTTGCCATAAAAACAAGATTGAGCGGCATATGTAGATTGTTTGTACGGGGAGGGTTGTTTCCGCCCTTTGACACTGCGGCCTCTTGGGCTTATTGTGCATCCCCTTCTGTCTCTAGTCGCTGTCAAGTAGATCCATCCCCTTTACCAGGTCTAGCAGTATTAGACTGGCTTGCGGTTGCATCTCGTTGACATTAGTGCCCTCAAATATTTGATATCTTCTGCGAGCTAAGGCTTCGCGTTGAAATATTAGGCAGACTGTTTCCTCTTTCTCGCCACACAGCCTGCTTACGGAATCTTCGTTAAATAGCCCTATGTTGTAGGGGTGTTGTCTGAAATGCCAGTGTCCCGTTAGGCGTCCTATCACTACTCCAATTTGAGCCCTACTGAGTTGTAGCACTGTTTTGGTATACTTGTCAGGGTGGTTGCCCAACATAGCTTTGCTTTGTTTTTGTCGAGGTGAGAGACACAATTTTGTTCATATCTCCACACCCGCTGCAAAAATATTGTGTTCAGTTGTATTAAAAATGAATGTTATAAAACTTGAACACCGAAGTGTAATAAAATTACGAACAAAGGGAACGGGCCAAAAACTATCTATAACAGGATGACGGCGATCTATAGAGAAGACGCTCCGTCTTATTACAAGGGTAAATTTTGGTGTAAACAATTTTGTTAGGGATGGAAATGGTTTGATGATGACTCAAGATCGGGTAGACTTTCATATGCGACTAATGAAGAAACACGCCACAAAGTTGAGGCTATGGTGCTGGAGGATCAACGTGTGAAAGTTGCAACTATATTTTCAGAATTAGGAATTTCCGAGGGAAGCACCATTAACGTTTTACACGATAAATTAGACTTGAGTTAGGTGTCAGTGCGGTAGATTCCAAGGCACTCCAGAACTAAAATTGCACTGCCAACAAATTTGTGACCAACATTTGTTACTTTAGAGAACGGTTCACAGTTTCTATCAGGAATGGTGATGAAACTTGGGTTCATTACTGAGATCTTAAAATGAAACAAGAATGCATGTAATGGGTCCATAAGGCTTCCCCGCCTCCCAAGAAATACCGAACCCAACCTTCTGCTGAGAAGTTAATGGCCAAATTTTTTTGGGGCGTGGAAGGAATACTGTTTGTCAAATCTATACCAAGAGGGACTACATTTACTGGAAAAACCTATGCCAATACTCAAAAAAATCTAAGAATCGCCATTTCTGACAAACACCAACCTTTACGTCAGAAAAATATATTATTTTACATGACATTGCTCGAGTCCACAAGGCTCGAAAGGTCGTATCTGTTTTAAAGGAATGTGGGTTTCACCAAATTCAGCAGATATGGCACCATCTGATTTTGATCTGTTTAGAAAACTGAAGAAATATTTAAGAGCCGAAGATTTTACTCAGTTAAGGCACTGAAACAGACATCAGATGATTGTTATATTGAAAAATAAAATTATTAAGATTTTTCTGTCTCTTTTATTTCATGGCTAGGCAGATAAGTTTTTGAGTTTCCCTCGTATTCCCTCGTATGTTTTTGTTCGTGTGTAAAACTGTCATTGAGTATACACATTAAACAGGATAAGCAACCATTACAAAGCAAGACATTTAATACCTATCCGTACTACATATCAGAAATCTCATTCAAACTGAAATTAATCTGATTTATAGTTAAAAAGCGTTTTCGAATTAAATGATACGAATTGTAACCAAGTACTGTTAAAAATTTATGTTTGCCACAAAACCTAATATGAGTAATATGTTACTGGACCGTAGAAGATTGTACATACAGGATGTCAATTTGAAAACGTACAATGTGTTATGTCTCTGGAAAATATGCATTAAGCTTTTCTAGAAAACGTTTCTACAACATGGGAATCATCATCACTCATAAGTTAACCTTCCCCATTCAACCTCTTAGGCTATAGATACCCCAACAAAAAATTTGAAATGGTAACACCCACCTTGTGATACCTCATTGAAAAGCTCTTACAAAATACTATTCAATAGTAGCAAATCTAATTTAGTAGATTATGTGGGGAAATCTAAATCAGATAACGGTTTCAATAACATTTTTGTTGCGTAAATAATTCGCAGAATAATACAATGGTGTTTTTTTAATCAAATTAAATCAACTTGTGGTAGATGGACTTATATTGTAAATTTGTTAAAATTATTATTCAGGTTCAACAATACATATTTCTCCATAAAAACGATAGATTTACATACATAATGAATATAGGCATTATTCAATCGCTGGATGTAATCTCCTTTCGAGCATATACTTTTTTTATCAACCCGTACATTACGTGATTGAGGTTGCTTAATTATTGTATGTTTTATAATGTATTTCAGTTGAATTGCTATCTCCTAGAATTTTTATTGTTGTCACATAACTTAAACGCACAAGTAAAGATTTTCAATACTCAATTTTATTCACGAAGACTAAAAGAAGCACTTTTTATTTTAAGCATTTATTACTGTTAATAGAATTTCGTAATTTTTAAACTATTTGCATATTCACGCAATTAGAAATAAATATTGCCGTCAATTACCAGAGAGTACTTCTGCTTATATTTCTTGACTCGCCAGTGAAATGAAATCACTGCAAATACGAGGGCAGCCTTTAAGTTTTTAGAAACGCTAAGAAAGAAAAAAATTTTTTGGAACAAACTCTTTTATAGCTTTTTAAAATATTCGCCTTTAAGATTTATACACGTTTGCATGCGTTCAAACCAATTCTTGAAAACATTGTTTCGATGTGATGACCCAAGAAACAGGCGTTCATTTTCTTGGAAGTGCTTCGTGAACGAACAACTTTTGTGGTATTCGCTTGATCTTGGAGCACCCAAACTGTGGATTGTTGCTTAGTTTCCGGTTCATACGATCATATCCAAGTTTCGTCGCCTGTTGCGATGCTGTATCGGATTTTGCAGTTCCTCGGTCGAATTTTTTGAGCATTTCCTTACACCAATTAACAGCCTTTTTTGAGTTTGGGTCAAATTATGCGGAGTCCATCAAAAACAGATCTTTTTCACAGCTAAATGTTCATGCAGAATCGATTATGCTGCAGTCTTCGATATGCCTAACGATGCCTCTATCTCACTGTAAGTCACAAGCCGATCTTATTCAATCATGTTGAGCACAGCATCGATGTTTTCTAGAGTAACAACCGATTTTGGGCGACCTTACGAAATTCATCACTGACGGACGCACGATCACGACGAAATTCTGCAAACCAATTGTAAACAGTCTTTTCTGATGGCGTTTCATTACCAAAAGTTGAACGAAGCGATTCTATGCATTGTTGTTAAGTTAGGCCTTTACTAAAATCGTTAAAAATCATCCAATGAAAATGCTTTTTTTACACTCACTGTAAAAAAAATCTCCCCTCCATGGCCGTCAGTCCTGGGACGGGTTTGTCGCAGCTTTCAATTTTCCCCTATCTAAGGCCTTCCTCATTTCCTCATAGCTGTTGCTTCCCGAATCTTGTATTATTTGTTTCATAAACTGAAAACGGGGGCGTCCTTTTGGGTTTTTATCGTTTACTTTCCCCTCAATAATTGTTTTTATTAATCCATTTCTTCTCAGGATATGGCCTATTGTTTGTGTCCTTCTCTTCGTTACGTGTCTCCATGTTTTCCTTCTTTCTTGTATTTGTTCTAAAACTTCTTCGTTCGTTTTCCTTTGTGTCCAAGAGATCTTTAGTGCTCTTCTGTAACACCACATTTTAAAAGCCTCTATTTTCCTTCTGTCTGTCTTCCCAATGGTCCATGTTTCGCATCCATATACCGCAATGCTCCATATGTACGTTTTAATAAATTGTTTCTTTGTGTTTATCGGTATGCCATTAGACGTCAATAGTTGTTTTTTATCATACAAAGCTCTTTTTGCGTGGTTTATTCTTTTATTAATCTCTTTCGTACTTCTGCCATCTTCAGTGATCAGACTTCCTAGATATGCAAATTGTTCTATTGCATTTATGGGCTCATTGCTTATATTGATGTTATCCATTATTCTGTTGTGTTTTGAGCACACCATCACTTTTGTCTTACTTTTGTTGATCTTTATGTTGTAATTGTTATGGAATATTTCGTCCATAATCGTTAGTGCTTCTATCAGGTCCTCCTTTGTTTCTGCGAGTAGGGCTCAATCATCCGCGTATGTAATTGTGTCGATTCTTTCACCATGTATACATACTCCTGTTTTTCGCACCTGCCTGAATTCATTTATGGCTTGTTGTATATATATATATATTGAAGAGAAGTGGTGAGAGGCCACAGCCTTGTCTGACACCTCGTCGTATTTGGGCTACTTCTTTTCCCCTTTGTACTCGATTATGGCTGACTGGTTTTTATATAGATTGTATATTAGTTGCCTTTTTTTAGTGTCTATTCCTATTTCGGTTAGTACGTCAAACATTTGCTTCCAGTTTACTCGGTCAAAGGCCTTTTCCGCGTCAATGAATGCTATATACAACTCTTTCCCCTTTCCGATCATGTTTTCTATTATTAATCTTAGGGCTAAAATTGCTTCCTTAGTGCCGATGTTTCTTCTAAAACCGAATTGGTCCTCTGTCAAGTTTTCTTCTATTGCTTGTTCTATTCTCCTATGTAGTATTTTTATTAAGATTTTTGATGCATGTGATATTAGACTAATTGTTCTATGCTCTTCACATTTGCGTGTTTTTTATGATTGTAACTATATGTGTTTTTGAAAACTTGTTGGAATTTCTCCCATGTTGTACATGTCCTGCACCATAGAGAATATTTTGTCTAAAGTATCTTGGTGTAGGCTTTTGATTACTTCGCTCGGGATGCCGTCTATATTTGGTGTTTTGTTGTTTTTGAGTTCTTATGCAGCTCTGTCAAATTCCACCCTCAGAATAGGTCGAGGTTTCTCTTCATTATCGTTATTTCTTTTGAATTCTACCAGAGGGCTTCCTTCATCTTCTTTGTATAATTCTTCTAGGTATTCTTTCCATCTCCTTACTATTCCCTTATTTTCTGTTATTATTTCTCCATTTTTGTTCATTATTCCATGATTTCTAGGTTTCGTTGTTCTAAACATGCTCTTGACATTTCTGTAGGCTTTATCATTTCTTCCCTCTGCAATGTCCTTTTGCATCTCGGCACACTTATTTGTTACAAAGTCTTCTTTTGCTCTTTTACATTCTCTCTGTATCCTATTTCTAAGTTGTCTATATTTTGGCTGACCTAGATCTGTATTTATATTCTTGTATTTCCTACGTTCGTCCATGAGGTTTATTATTTCTGCTATTATCCATGGTTTCTTGTTTTTATTTATCTTTTTACCTAAAACTTTTTCTGTTCCTTTTATTATTCCTTGTTCTATCTGTTTCCATCGGTTCTCGATGTTGTGAACTGGTTCTACTCCGTCATCTACTTCTTGTTTTATTTCTTGTTGTAGGCTTTTTATCTTCTCCTCATCTTTTAGGCTATCTACGTTCCACTTTGTGGATTCTTCTTTCTTTACTTTCTTTAGGTTCAGTCTATATTTCATTATGACTACGTTGTGGTCTGTCAATATCTGGTCCAGAATAGCTTCTGGAGTCTTTAGCTTGGTCTTAAATCTTTGTTTGACCATAATGTAGTCAATCTGGTATCTGTTAATGCCTCCTGGCATCTTCCAAGTGTAACGTCTCCTAGCGTGGTGCGGAATATTGTGTTAGTGATATTTAATTTGTGTTTGTCGCAGAATTCTATTAGACGCTCTCCCCGGATATTCATTTTGCCTAGTCCGTATTGTCCTACAATGTCTCCTTCTTTACCTTCTCTCACTACTGCATTCCAGTCACCCATAACTATCAAATTTTCGTCTCCTTTGGTATATTTTATCAGTTGTTCTATGTGTTCATATAGCTCTTCTACCTCCTCTTCATCGTGAGCTGTGGTTGGCATATATACCTGTATAATTATAGTATCTCTAGGTTTCGGTTTTAGCCTAACTTTTAGTAATCTTTCGTTGTGTTGCGTATATTGTATTACCCTTTGTCCGAAGATTTTCTTTAGCACTATGCCCACTCCTTCGTTACCATCTTCTGTCGCTTGCGTATGCGTAAACAAACTACTCGACCAATTTCTAAGCTGTCACCGTTTTCATATAATAATATAATATAATAATAACAAATGTCAAATTTTACGAAAATAATAATGACACATCTCAATAGCGCCACCTAGTGGTCATTTGTAAAAACTTAAAAGGCTGGCTTCGTATGGGCGGGGTTAAAGTATATATAAGAGAAATATTTATAGTAGTAGTTTCGACGCAGTTTTTCGCAATAAGATTTCAAAGACGACGGTAACTATGCACAATAATGTTTAAATACATGGGGAACTGGTTATCTACATAGCTATGGAAATGCTATCCTGATAATTTTATTATGGCAAGTCTCTGTGAAATTTTACAGTGTATCCTCCAAGTTTGACACAACTCGCTTAAGATTTTTTATTTGTATATAGAGTTAGAGGTTCAAAAATGAGTGGTTTAAAACTTGAACACAGAAGCGTCATACAATTTCTATCGAAAGAAGGCAATAATCCAAAGAATATCCACGAGAGAAAGGTGGCTATGTATGGAGAAAATAACCCGTTCTGTTTTCAAGTTAAATTTTGGTGTAAGCAATTCAAATTGGGTACGGAGGCCATTTAGGATGACCCAAAGTGTGGAAGACCTCTTAAAGCACGAACACAGGAGACCATAAACAAAATTAAAGAATTGGTGTTGACTGATCGCCAAGTGCCAGTTTTAGTTATTGCAAGAGGAGCAGGTATATTAGAAACATCTGTTTTTAAAAACCTTCATGATTTGGGAATGAGCAAGTTGTCAGCACGGTGGATTCCCAGGCTGCTCACTCCTGAACAAAAATTGTGTTGGCGACAAATTTGCGAGGATAATTTGGCGGCTTTATCCCAAGGTGAGGACTTCTTATTTAAAATTCTTCCATGGAATGGCTTCATAAGGGCTCTCCACCACCCAAGAAGGCGATGAAGCAATTCTCAGCGGGACATGTGATGGCCACAGTTTTCTGGGATGCTGAGGGATTTTATGGGTTGAGTATATGCCAAAAGGGTCTACAATAACAGTAAATGTCTGCAAAGAAACAATAATCAATTTGAAAGCACCTATACGCAAGAAGAGACCTTACAATTTTGCGGAGACAACTGTGCTTCTGCGCGACAACTGCATAAAGCACAAATCGTTAAAGAAGCAATTGATGCATGCGACTTGAGGAATTACAAAATCCACCGTACAGTCCCGACCTCGGCCCCTGTGACTATTATCTCTTTCCAAAACTCAAAAAATACACTTGAGAGGGCGTCGCTTTCTGTCGAATGAGGACTTGAAAAACTCTGTGGTGTCGAGTTTTGCAGAATTATCAGAAGAATTTTTTTCGAAGGCATAGCATAATTAGAAAAACGTTGTAATAAGTGTATAAGCGTTAATGGTTCTTATATTGTAAACTAAAATTTCGTTTCCTCCATACTTAGGTAGATAACATAAATAAGTACTCTCGCATAACTTAAACTTAATTTTTTAGAATGGAATGTGAGACATCACGTTTAAAATTCAACATTTTTAATAATGAACCACATCTACCTCTTCTAGCGGCGAAGAACATTTGGTTACATTTGTTATAGTTTTGTGGACTGTAGTCTAACTAGGCAAATCGTGGCACAATTGGATTAAAGCAGTTCGAATTGTATATGTACTAGATAGTACACTCTATTAAACTCATTAGATATCAAGTGAGGATACGCTGCATTTCATCACTTAAGTTACTAAAGTTTTCCATTTTTAACTATAAAATATAATTTTCTAGGAAATTCCCGCTTATCTTTCAGTTACGTCAAATTAGGATATGGAATAGAGCAATAGTTCCACTTTAAATAACCGTAATCCGTTAACTATAAAGGATGGATTTGCCTGAATTATACAATTAAGCCACCTAATTAATGTAAATCGTTACAGTTTATTTTTTATTGATATAATCAGTTGTTATCAAAATTACTTTTTATTGATACTAAAAAAAAATATACGCCGCAAAATAATTCTCCTAATTCAACTGATAGTAGAATGTAAACCAAAACGAAGTGGCTTATCCATGAGACTTCCGTAATACATAAGTAATCGTATAAGACGCATTGTTATTTATCTACACAAATACTTAAGAAGATGTTGGTTTACCGATAAAAAGAATATCCGATAGACAAGCTGATAACACGGTTAATTGCTTTTCGTTTCAGGCCATCGAGCACACACAGTGTTCGTCGGGGTGCATGTTCCATTCGAAAGAAGACACTCTCATAGAAGACACAAACACCATCACAGAGGCTCTGATCCGGGAACTATGCCAGAAGAAGACAGACCAAGTAAGTGGAAATTAAAATAATTATAAAGCATAAACACAATTAGTCAATATTTGAATGGAATCTTGATATATTGGTAAATAGTGGTAACACAACAGGATAAATTTCAAAACAAAGTTTTCGTTTGTGCTTGGGAAAGGAAATTGTATTAACGCATAATAATTTAATAAATTAACAAACTATTGCCTAATGCATTTCTATGGGAGTACAACTACAGAATATCTGACATAAAGACCTTCTTCTCATGAATTTTTGCAATTAAGTTAGTTTCCAAGGAAAAGAAGCGTTCTAATTGGGGAAACAGACCAATTAAAGGAATTAGCGCAAGCAATTCCGACAAAAGAAAACAACTGGGCTGTTTTACCAATTAAGCTGTTAAAAGTAATTTTGGTTGATTTAAGTACATTTAGTAGTTTTCCTATCGTTGAATATAAACCGTAAACATATCAGATCTAGTGATGACAGTATTAAGTTGGAATTTAAAATTACTATCTTTTCATCAATTATACATTATCTAATGGGTTGTTAGAAATCATGAATTTTCGTAAATCTAACTAACACACAAAAATTATTAACTGTTTATATAAGGTTTATGCACTTTGATTTAAAAAATCAGATTGAGGTAGATAACAAACTGAAGTCTCTTCATTGCATGTCTTACATTTTAATCTAAATGTAAACTGCAATTGAAATATAGAGTTATTTTAAAATTTCCTTTGTTCGAGATAACGGTTATTGTCCTTATTTATGATCAGGCATCCGACGTTAACGAAAGACTTAAACGTAAATAATATAATAGTTTTCCATTATAAAATAACACTTAAATGAAATATCTAAATTCTCTATTATGAAAGGTTCTACTAAATAGCACTAAATATATAAAGAAATTGTATCAAAGACAAACATGCTGCGTTTTCGGATAATATATTTCGTATAACGCTTCAATATAAATGAAATCAAATAGTTGGAGAAAACTGTCATATAAACTGGGTGACAAAATCCTCCCCAAAGTGTAGCGCTCGTAATAGAGATCACGTTGAAACAGATTTATACAACCACTAAATATTTGATACAGTTACCATTTTCAAGATCCATTAAGTTTAAAACGATGGACTTGCATGCATTTTTAGTCCTTAAACTATAGTAGCATAAGATAATTCTACATATTGTATTATATTAACCGTATCTGTAGCAAATATGCTTAGGATAATGCAAAATAGATAACACAAGGTTGTTCACTTTTAACATGTGAGTTATCTAATGTAGGCGAAAATAATGAAGTAGTCACTATGTCAATATTTTTCGCTGAACCAATCAAGTTTAGAAAGAAACGTTGATGTATGTTACAACTGAAAGTAGGCTACTAGATTATTAGTTAATATTTGGAATCCTTCAGATTATAAATTCTTAACAAACAATAACTCTTAGTGATATTGAAACTGCTGTTGTATATAAACGTAATTTACATTGGGAAGAATTCCTATAAAGGAAAATAAATATGTAGTAAGGCTAGTCTTTATGGTGATATGATGATATTTTAGCATGTATTAATAGTTCATTTGAGTTTATTGGTGATTTTTTAACGTTTATTAACAATCAACACTCAAACATGAACTTTACATTAGACACAGAACAAAACAGATGTACTAATTATTTGGACTTAAAGATTAAAATTAGTTCTAGAATCAAACTAGAATACTCTATTTATAGAAAAACTACACAAACAGATATCACAATACCACAGGATTCATGTCACCATAAAACACATAAATTAGCAGCCTATAGGTCATAGAGCTCTACAGTTTTTCTAAGTAACAGTGATTAGACCAAAGAGATTTTGATTATTAAACCAATTGCACACAGTTTTATGATGTATCCAACAACACAAAACTGAAAGACAAACTAATCAAAAATAAAGATTCGCAATTCAAAGAATATATTCAACAGACGACTCTGAAAGTGTTAAATATATTTCAAATCCATATTTCGGTGACATATATGAGAAAATTGCTAAAATTATAATCAAAACAAGTATATTTAAAGTTATTTATAAAACAACACCTTATTCAACGAAAAGATACAACTAACGATTTGCTAAAATCAGGTATTTACAAATTAAACTGTTCACAGCGTCATTATGTATACATAGGTCAAAACAATTAGAAATTTTGATATCAAATACAAAGAACACATACGTTCAGAAATTCTCCGCTATTGGAAGTTTTGGAATAGAAGACCAGAGCCAAGTCCGAAATCAAGATCCAGTCTGCTGTTGCTCTAGCTACAAATGTTTACAATATTAAATATTTTGAAAATGAAATGCAAAATGTCGAAATACATATAAAGCACAGAAAGTAAATAAATCCTATTGAAATTTAGTCTATTATTATTATTAAAATATAATTATTAGTTATTTATAAGGATCTTAGCAATAACATCAATTTACATACAGTGCCCGCCAAATTCCGGACAATATAAATAATAAATATCAAATATGATTTAAACAAATACAACTTCAAATTAGGGAACTACTCGTACTTTCAGCTTGTTAAAGTGATCGGTAGTTATTTGGCGTGAAAGCAATGTAATCGAAAATTCTCAAATCCACAATAACAGCTAATAATTCTGAAGGTTTACATCCGGTAACCTTGCCGCCGTTAGAAGTTTCTTACAGCTTGGCTACAATAGGGAGGAGCTTCTATATGCTATAACATGTGTTCTGCCATATATCCAACGGCATATCTTTCAAAATGGCCAGCAAGCCATTTTCAATGTAACCTTAAATGTCTTTAAATGTGGGTCCGCTTGTTATGGCGTAATTCCGCAGCACCTCTAAAATTCAAAATGAAACAATTCCACTGCTAAAGGTTGTGGTGTGGCTTCGCCCTACACCTCGGTGCGTGTAGGGCGGACTACTACTTGGATACAAATTACACCATTCAGGAAAAATCATGCTCCCTTGATATATAAAACACTATGTTTTTGTGTAAACCATTATAATTTAGCTCCAAAAATTCAGTATAGTTCGTTCTTCACTATATTAAAATATTCTGTGATATTTGAGAATGGCGAATTAGTATGATTTTGGGGCTCGTAGATCTAAAAGCTGTTAAAAACACATGTATTGTGCACCCTTTTGTTGAAATGGTGAAAGCAGAACATCGAATTGGCATGTTTTCCATGCGTAAATACCGTATAAGTACGTCAAAAACATCGAACGAGTTTAACAAACAAATGTCAAGGGAAATACTTCAACGGTTTTATTCATATCTATACGTTTCTCAAATTAAATTACACCGTTATCGGTTAACACACATAAATATATACTCTCAATGTAACGGTTTCCTCCCAAATCACCCGGTGTAGTAAACAAAAGGAATACCAGTTAGGGTGTATCGCATCTAGTGATGGGCATAATCGCATGACTTCAATCATCGAATGGTTTTAATAATTGAGATATTCATTCGAATTAATCATTCGAATCCAAAATGAGCGCACATTTCGACAGTTCGCTATATGCCTCGCTCTTGTCTCGAATTGTTTTTGGTTTTAGACTGGATTCTGTTCTGTATCTGTTTACATTTCGACACATGGTAAGATTAACGTGATTGTAAATGCCGTTTCATGGTTTTACGTGTTATATTATAAGTTATTAGATAGTAACGATATTTCTAATTATTTTATTATACTTATTATACTTGATTAATAGTTTATATCTTTATAAGCGTAATCATGACGACCAATTTAGCAACTAAATATTTTAAACGGAAATATAATATGAAATGCCGAACAGATTATAAATGATCGTAATTGATTAAGATCAATAAATTTGGTTTATTTGGTATATTTAAACAGTAACATAAATTGCTGCAATTATTTTATTTATTTATCTAGTTTATGATCATATATTTAATTGAATAATAATCAATCTAAAAAATTCTACAATTAATATCTTTGAATTTAAGTTTGATATGGTAGAAATAAATGATCGTAGCCTAAGCCTGCCTGGTTCGAAATTATAGAAACTCTGCTACACATGCGACCCCATCACACAAGACATATCAAATAAATATGTTATTTGCAGTTTATCTATTAGTATCTTCTCGAATTACAAATTCATTCGAATGCTAATCACATTATACATATAGGTATCAACACAAGCGATATTTCGATTACCAGCCAAACAACGAAACAGAAGTAATCCGAGACGTTTTTATCATTCGAATGAAGTGTTAGCATCTCAATGATGCATGCATAACGGAATATTTCGAATTATTTCAACCGAGATGCGCGCGTTGCTACGAACGTATTTGAGAAAGTTTTTATCATCCGAATGAATTACTCGCATTTCAAGATATATCGACATACATGCATAATCGAATATTTCGAATGATTTTATTCGATATGCGTGCGTCGCTAGGGACGTATTCGAGAAGTTCTTATTATTCGAATGAATTACTTGCATTTCGAGATATTCCAGATGAGCGCGTCGCTACGGGTGTATTCGAAAAATTCCTATTATTCGAATGAATTTTTCACATCTCGAAATTGTGTGTATAATCGAATATTCCGAATTGTTTCATTCGAGATGCGTGTGTCGTTACGAACGTTTTCGAAAGGTTTTATCATTCGAATGAATTATTAGCATCTCGATGATGTATGCATAACGGTATATTTCGAATTGTTTCAATCAAGATGCGCGCGTTGCTACAAACGTATTTTAGAAATTTTTTATCATTCGTATGCATTACTCGCATTTCAAGATATATCGAGATATACGCCTAATCGAATATTTCGAATGATTTCATTCCAGATGCGCGCGTCGTTACGAACGTATTCAAGAAGTTCTTATTATTCGAATAAATTTTTCGCATCTCGAGATATGTATAATCGAATATTTAGAATTGTTTCATTCGAGATGCGCGTGTCGCTACGGACGTTTTCGAAAAGGTTTTATCCTTCGAATAAACTACTCGCATCTCGAGATATATGCATAATCAAATATTTCGAATGATTACATTCGAGATACGCCCATCATTAATCGCATCTAGGGGTATATATATTATGTTGAAGCAATACATCTAGTAGGAGCCTCCGATCGTTAGGTGGGTCATTACCCTTTTTTAAAACTGTGCAGTACACCACCAACTAAATTTAAGATTGTTTGTACTTTGTACACTGTATTGTATTACTTTTAGCAAACAAAATATATATTGCATTTTTGTCGTAGACTGCTCTGTTTTTGTGACAAATCACATTTAGTTTCAAAGGCGCAGTTCATATTTGAAACAAGGCGAGTTTAATACAACACTTGCACCTGGAACTACAGTTAGCCATGCCTTTGATATTCCTCAAAAAGAAAAAAACAACAATTTTGAATTTAGACAACGGCATCATATACATTTTTTAACAAGCAAACTATCACATCCCGCAACTGTACATATACATGTTAACAGCTCTCATTATTTCCAAATTACGAATCAAAAATCTAATTAAAAATCCTGTAATGCAGAAATGGTGAGGTTGGGAACTAGAGTTTACTTTGCAAATCTTTTAAATATCTACTGTATAAATTACGGTACTTAATTTATGAACACTCTATATTTCATTACTCATTTCATTAAAATTTATGGACACCCTATATTTTTTACAGATTACATAACAGATTTTGTTTAATAGGCGCTTGTCGTCTGTTGTAATACTGAAAGTTATTTTAGCACCTAAACTGTTGACATGGAATTCAACATGATCTTACATTGAGTAAGGTATATTTCAAAGACTGCATACCGTACGTTCCAAAAAATGAATATTATTTTCTGAAGAAAACTGTGTAAGTACTTTGTACCTATCTAACTTTATCTGTCACATCCGAAAATAACCAGTAGTGGACGCAGTGGTATCAATTAGGATTTTTAAATATCACCCCGAGTACAATTAAATATTCTGAAAAAACTTTTATTGCATACTGTACCGTAAAGTAGACTTTACGGTACTAATTTGAGTCCGGGAAATGGCACATTACGATACCAGGTACTGTAATGTTACTTTACCGGGCTGATTCATACAATTCTCCCTCAAAATGCAATATGTATGCCTTTATTTACACTGTTACCTTAGTAACTTTTGTTTCTGTTAAATAATCAAAGTCACATAGGAACGTATCCGTTAAAATAACAATTTATGTTTAATAAAATGATTAAATTGCCTATTGTCAAATATGACATTAAAAATTTTAATTTTTTTTTTATTTAAAATCGTTAACGGTATGAAATAAAATGTAGTACGATACACGTCCGTGAAGTTATTATTACGGTACTCGTTTATTCTTGACTGGTCTCCTTCGTTGCCTCGGCCATAAACATCTAACTCGTACCGTAATAAATCACTTCCCGGACTTGTAACGTAAATTCCTATTCATTAAGAAGGTAATGATTTTTATAATATTCTAGGAGCATATTAGAAATTGAAGACATATAACTTTCAGAGGTGAAATTTGTTTTCTATCATATAATAAATTAATTATTCTAACGAAACCTGTGAAGTATGAATTGTAAGTTTAAAATTGCTAATTAGTCTTTTACTCCAAAAATATTATTAGTTTTCATTGTAAAATATACTTTTAAACATTCAATTTTGGTAATACAGGGTGTCCTTTAAATACCTTAAAAGCTTCAGGTAGCACTCTTCTGTAAGAAATACAGTCCTCAAAAACACTAACACGAACTTCCTATAGTGCTTAGTTTCCTCACACGAGACACTTAAAGAATATTATACTTGGCAACGTTGACGATGTCTTTGCATTTATGGAGAATTTAATTAGTAG